>CM076572.1:1028879710-1029048979 GCA_034641835.2 Pinus albicaulis
TGCCAATGGTTAGTGAAAGGGGTGGATTTTATCGCACCATCAAATAGAAATTTCCAGGAAATAAATGAGATCAAAGTTCAAAACAAAAACCCAAAAAAAATCACCAAGCTTGGTTTTAATTCTTTTTTCTACCTTACTCTACTCGGGAAAGAAAAAAAAAAAATTTCTCAGGTGTAGGAGTATTTCCAGTGAAGGCATTTATAGATCAATATCCATTTTTTAAAAATACACTTCAATGTACACTAGGATATAAGAAACCAATTGTACATTTGGATTTGGTGCCAAGATTTGTTGATGAATGGAAGAATTTTGTGGCCTAGTCACTTTCAAACCAATTTAATGTAGTCCTTGTTCTCCGATAAATTATTGATCATCATTTTATATCTTTCGTCCTTAAATAAATTAGTATCGAAACTTTTATAATACCAAAATTTGTTGAAATTCATGCATCCTAAATTATTTGTAACATGAATTTTAATGATTCATTTAAAAATGAATACAACTAAAATGATATGAAATTAAAACAACTATGGTTAAGAAAAACCCCAAAATCGTCGTGTGTAGGTTCTTACTTCTTGTCTTACCACTCCTCCTAAATAGAGTTGTGTAAAATTAAAGACATTCTAAATTGAAAGATAACACCGATGTATACTTCCCCAACAATGATAATAATGTTTTGGGTAATTTAATTGTTGGTTAAATTATTAGCATTAGATTATCAATCCAGGTTTTTGTTCTTTGAAGTACACTTGCACAATATATGCTACGAAATAGGCTTTCAATGAAGAATGAATTTAAACTATTGAAATGATTACAATAATGAAATGAAACCTATTCATGACAATATCCAATATGAGGACTCCCACACTTTTTTTCTCAAAGGTAATGTCTAGAAAAGCATTAAATTTTGATCTTTTAAATGCAAAGTCTAATTTTATGAATTGAAATGATAATGTTATTCTAATTCTATACTATGAAAAATTTAAAATTTCCTTTAATCTAATTCTATTCTATTGAACATGAAAGTAAATCTATTCTATCAATCATGAAATTTCACTTACTCTATAAAAATCCATTTTTTCTATGAATCAATAAGAGTTTATTCTAAGAAAGGTAAATGTGATTCTATGCTAATTTCTTGTTGATGGTGTTGGATACCCCAAACATATAGGGGGTCTCCCTGATGTGAAGTCCCAATTAGACCTCACACCATTTGGAGTAGGAGCCCCATCTAGAGTATTAGGCGGACCACCATAACTTAAGTTTTTCCTTGGCTTAATAATACTAACCTAAGAGAGACACACAAAAGAAAGAAAAGATTCATTAGTTATCTAGCGAAATAGTTCACATAGACACAACGATCATTAAAGGAAATTTAACACATGATCAACAAAATAAGTATAAAATCCAATGAGGTAGTTAAATTTCCTTAGTACATATGAAAATAACATATACCAAAAATATCTAAATAATAGTCTTTAAACATTCATGAGACATGCATGAAATTGTGTTGGCTCAATGAGCTTCTAATTAATAGGTGAAAGATCCAAGAACATAGTTACAATTGTGAGGCACTAGAATTAATAGTGGAATATTAAGTCACTTCTTTCTTCTACAAAGGAATGATCTTCTCTTATATGTCAAGATGAAGAAGCCAAGGATGGCTTTCTCAATTTTAAGCCTCAAAAATCCTTTTTCTTTATTTATGAGGGTGTATTTATAATAAGAGGAATGACCTTTAATATACCCATGAATATTGAACTACCCTAATGACTCTTGGACTTCTAAATTACCTTTGAACTTCTATTTCACTCTCTTGTCAACATGTGATTTTTCATATTCCACATATGACTCTTGGACTTCCACATATTTATATTTGTCATTTTCTTGAAAATGAATCATTAAACTCCACACGATGATATGGCAGGACACATTGACACATATGACATTATGAAGGAACTTGTACAAGTCATAACTTGGCATTGATGACATGGAACTTCATGATGATATGGCAATGTCAAACTGCACTTTTGCTAATATGTCTTCAATCTTCATGGGAGATCTAATTTTTTCTTCATCTTCATGCAAGAAATAATTTGTTCTTCATCTTCAGCCTCCAAAGGGTCTTGGATCATCATCATGACCTTATGAGCTACCATGAAATGTTTTCAATCTGTCATGGTCCAAGATTTGATTCATGTATTCATGACAGTTCTTCTTTGTGATTCATCTCTGCAAGTGTTTTTTTGCTTATTCTCCTTACCATCTTTCTTGAGAATCACCTTGTCATGTTGAGTTGGTACACCTACCAGTGAAGATCACTCATGACAAGGAAAAATCATTCTTAAAATCATCTATCATATTTCTACCTTCCTTATGAAAGAAGTTGCTCATGATAGGCCTATGAAAGTAATGAGAAGGAAGTGCTTGATGGGAAGAGCGCAGTTGAGCCCAAAAATGGATTAGGAAAGCACTAAAATTGTGTCATGCACTATGAGGAGCATATTTTCAGGGTCCAACATAGTGGGAAAGTACAAGGGATACATGTGATTGGATTTTTTACTATTATTGTGAAAAACACTAGGATTAAGGGAGTAGGAGGCAATGAGAGTGTAGTTTGACTCAGTGTGCTCTAATAATACGCCATGAACCGAGGTAATAGGTAGGAATAGTTTTGGGTGCATAGACAGATCATGGTCAACAGTGGGAGAAATACTAAGCCTTGTTACTGCGCCATGTGCTGAGAAGGAAGATTAGGCCTAAAGTATAAAACAAGTTTCCTCAACAATGGCCCACTATTTTTTATAAATACAATTTGGACCCCATGCTACTATATTTTTACTTGACATTGAATTTCTATAATAGGAAATTGTGCAATTCACTGAGATAGGTAGCAGAAGGCCATAAAATTTTCCCATGAGATGTTTATTGCACTATGAGAGGGAGGAGACCTTGTATGGTGAAATTTTATTTTGCATAGGGCCACTAGAAATTCTTCATGCACTATACAAGGAAAAATTGGTCAAAATCGATGCAGTGAGTCAATAAAAGCAAGAAGGGTTAGGTGATTATGCTTTGAAAGTACTGAATGTGCAGTCATAACATATGAGATTAAAGAGGGCTTGTTGCACAAGTATAGGAGGGATAGATATGATAAATGAGGCTCATGCATAGGATATACTCATCACCTATAAAGGGGATTAGTTCTTTTCATAACTTGCATTGGGAAGTAGGACCAAGAAGAGCTCCAAAATGGTGAATTATGGGATGGGTAGAGTAAGAGAGGGAAAAGCATCTTAACAAGACTCAAACATGGATCACACACATGAATGCCATCAATAAAAGCTTGATGAATTCAAAGGAATCATGGATCATCAAACACACCTTGAAATGACAACAAAGTGACACTTATTTCAAAGTGTGACAGTTGAAATGACACATTATGACACTTAGAATACAAGGTGTAACACAAACGTCAATCGAGACTAGAAAGTTTGCTAAGATTTAGGAATGTGTCTAACACATATTATAATGATATATAAGAACACATAATGTAGAAGAGTGTGTTATAAATACCTCTAGTGATGTGAAAATGTGTGACACATACAAGAGTAAAAATAGTCAGAAATCACACTTGCAACAGTAAGAAAACATGAAAACGACACTTGAAAAATGTTAAATAAATTGAAAGTGACACATGCTAAAGAAAATATAACATGAAACACCACTTTTCAAAGTGAACGCAAGTGAAAAAGGCATTCATGGAAGTGAAAGCGACAATTGTGAAATCAAAGGTGTGTAAAATCGACAGTTGGGAAAAATCACCGAAATAAAAGTGCAATTGCAACCAAAGTGAGAGAGATTGTCAATGGAAAGTGTCCACTGATTTTTGACATATATTAAACATTGGGCAAGAAATATCTTGATGGAATGTGCTATTCCTGTTCAATCCTGCATAAAGGAAGTGCATTTATGAATTCATCAAGGGCCAAGCATGTGTGATAAAGTGACTTTGAAAGTAAAAAATGGGAAGAATACAAACACTTAGCACAACATCAATCGACCATGAATTAATCAAGAATCGATAGATCACAAGATCCTTATTCTTCAAAATTCAATAGTAGGAAAAACTTCAGAGGGTGTTGATCGTAATGTCAACACTTGGTGACACACTTGTAGAACTCCGACTTCTCTGTTTAGGCTTCTCCTTTAAGTACAAGGTCTTAGTCTACCATTAAGTATTGATTTACCATGTATATTACCCTGGATTTTCCATTTATCCTAGTTAAATATGTAGTCTCTTATTTCCTTGTTCAACTTGAAACACATCCACATAAAACTAGTCATACCTCAATTGTTTTGATAAGGGAGAAGGACAATAAGTATACTAGGCTTTTAATAATAATAGTTAAGCACATTCCCCACTATTTTTCCACTACCATGGTGCTTGTTCACTACCCCAACAGTGTCACCTCAAGGAAACACAAGAATCGCTTCGTTACTAGTAGGCATGTTCAGTACCCCAACAAAGTTGCTTGCTTCACCTCTCTGCATGGGAATCCTTTTTCTTCTTCACCTTTTTATTCAGTTACGGATATAATTTGCAAAGGAACTTATTTATTTCGACGGTGGAAGAGGGATCCCAACTTATTTAATTTTATAGAGAGATTATTTCCTTTTCCAAGGGATTTTAGAGATAACTAAAGTTAATATGCTCATTTAACTTTTTCATCCTTTCCCTTCTCTACTTGGTTGATTCGACAAGTGAAAACACCATTCAATACAAGGTTGATTAAAGAGTGAATATCTTAATAAATTACTATGAATAAAATACATATAAATATGAATAATAATAATTATAATTGTAATAATGATTAATAAGCTAGCAATTAGTACTAAAGAGGCATGTATAAATGGGGCATGACCCTTCATGAAGAGGCACCTGCCTGGTATGTAAGCATGCCCTCATTTCTCAATTGTATCATCATCATTATTCTTACATTTTAAATATAGTAATATTTGTATCCTCAATGGATATTTTCATATTCCAAGTATTCTGGAGTTTTTGACTTGAGATACGAACTTTGTTCATTCCATTTGGTATTGGATTTGTTCGATCCTCTTGTCGCTCAATCACTGCACATATTTAGTCTAACCTAGGTCTTTGGCCATCAAAATTCATCAACTTTGTTGTCATTAAAGCATTTCACTACAATATTTTGTAGGTTCTCCATGTTAACGTCAGGCCATTAGAAAAAAGTCACCAAAAAAGAGCTATATATAAGTAAATAATAAAATAATAATAAAAATTTTATATAAGAAAAATAAAAATAAAAGGGCTTACCTGCCTAATAAGCGAATGACGACTGGATAATTTCTACAACAAGTTTGGTTCCAAAACCTTCTAGTCTTGAAGACCACACAACCATCACTGCCACAAACAAATTCACTGGCCAACAAACATCACGTGGTCCTATGAAGCATGAGCCGCCATAATCGTTCATTCCAATCGCCTCCTTATTCTTATACACTAGCATTCCAAATAAGTTTTGTCATTCGTATTGACATTCACGACGTCGTCTAACACCCTTGTTGTTATCCCCAAGCTCGCATGTTTTTCTCTGTCCTCGCCACAACACCCAACCATGCAGACCTTGCACAACTTTCCACCATCGTTGTATCAATTGGGATACTGCAAGGCAGATTTGAGCAGCCACCATGGTTGATTGCATTTCCTTGTTGGTACCTTCTCCATACCCAGACCACAACAATGTCATGCTACTGCTCCTCGCTCTTTGCAGTCACACAAACCATGTCCACCCCTCACCACTAGTCCACTCATTTTCCCATTGTTTTTCATCTTTCGACCCAACAAACTCGTATTCGCTCATCATCCCAACCTAGAAAACCAACATACGATCTCTCTGTTGAGGAAATTTCAAGAAACATTTTCGTTCGATGAAATCTACCCCGTTGTTGACTTCCCAATCCTGGACAACTTGCCTACAATATGTGTGTGTTGAGGAATTTTCAACCATCCACTCTGAAATTTTTTAAATTTTTTTGACAATTCGTTGATCCCTCTCATCGTTCATTGTACATGTCTTCCTGTACATTCACCACATCTCATCGAGCTGCCAATTTATAACATTTTTTACATTATATATTTGTGGTTTTTGTTAGTGCAAGCAACTAATGATTGGAACCTTGGGAGAGAGATTCCAATAGTCACAATCACATTTTCATAGAATCGCATCCTTTCCTAAATTAGATTTTAACAACTTCATAAGTATTTAAAATAATAAGAAAAATAAAAATATAAGGGACTACCATACTATACCCAGTAAATATTGGTAATATTGTAATAGTATTTTTATATCATATGCTTATAAAAAGAATCAAAATAAAAAGAAACATAAAACAGGGTTACTCAAATTAAGGGGATTTATAAAGAGAGGCTATTATGTTTTGAAGAAGTGAGTCATTTATATACATTAAAAAAAATTATTATTATTAAGTGGATATATATCTATATATATATATATATATATATATATATATATATATATATATATATATATATATATATAATTCCAAGTGTCATTTGATAAATTTATTAATAAAACACAAAAGGGAATTAATCTCTAAAAGAGAAAGAAATGGAGTCTAAGATAGAATTGAAGGAAAGGAGATTTTTAGAAACCTTACTCGGCTATGCTAAAGTACTATTTAAAATTAAAGGAACTCTGGAAGGAAAAAATTCACTATTGCTATCTCATCTGCTGAATATAAGAATTACATAAACCCTCAAATTGCAAACCAATTGGTGATTCTTGAGTGAAATATAATCGAAAAATCAGACTTTTTCGGAAAAAAAAACAATATGAAATAAATGATTTAAAGTTAAACATTGGTGATTATACATTTATATCAAAATTATGTGTTAAATCCCTAATTCTTAACAATAGTGACATTATGTTGGGCTCACCCTAGATGAAAACTCTAGGGTCCTTTATCCTAAATACAAAAAATAAGTTTTTGACATTTTACCACAAAAAGAAACAAATAATGCTACAGGACATTACCTTGAAGCCAAATTTGGTGATGCCCAAAGACATACAATAAATCTCAAAATTAATTCTTCAATAAAGTAAAAAGGAGATAAAAAATATGCAAAGATAAGTTGACAAAATCACCATTGACAAAAATGAATAATTATCCCGAATTAAAGACCACAGTGAAAAACTATTGATGCAAATTAAGAAGCTTAAGAAGGACAAGAATTCATTAGAAAAAAAGTTACAACAACTTGTCGAGAAAGAAACATCATATGTAGAAATTGAAGTTGACGAAAAAATAACAAATACCGATCCATTCAATATCACAAATCAACAAGAGGAAAAACTAGTTGAAGTAAATATGTATTGAGAAGTTGCAATCCCAGCAGCAAAAGATTCGAGTGAAGATCAAGAAATTAACCATTTAACTTCCATAACTATAGGAAACCAAGTGCTTCAAACAAATCAATAAAACAACACAAACGATATAAGAGAAAATAAAATCACTATAACTCCTTATCGACATCCGAATCACGGGAGTAGAAAACTCAATCAAGCTACGTATTTAGAATATAAATGAAAAGTGATGTTTCAAAGAATACTTAAGTGTGCACAACTCATTCCAGTGATAACAGTTCATCACAAGTTTCTAATAATAAAAAAATCGACAAAATATTAATTTAGGATGGACTGATCCCTTCTCAATACGACAATTTTGTTTCTAACTTAGAGTATCATATCAACTTGTATTGAAAAATATGACTGTCCCAAGACGAGAAGACATTCGTAGCAAAAAAATAGATCAAATCATTTCATCAATAAGCTTTTAGGACAAAGCTTTTCGAAGAGGAAGGAAATGTTATGAATAATATATATATATATATATATATATATATATATATATATATATATGTATATGTATATGTATATGTATATGTATATGTATATGTATATGTATATGTATATGTATATGTATATGTATATGTATATGTATATGTATATGTATATGTATATGTATATGTATATGTATATGTATATGTATATGTATATGTATATGTTTGTATGTATGTATGTATGTATAATAAATTAGAAATTAGTAATGAAGAGGCATGTCTAAATGGGACATGACCCTCCATGAATAGGCACCTGCCTGGTATATAAGCAGACCCTCATTTCTCAATTGTATCATCATCATTCTTCATACATTTTATATATAATAATATTTGCATCCTCAATGGATATTCTCATATTCCAATTCTTTTGGAGTATTTGACTTGAGGTACGAACTTTTTTCATTCCATAAATATACAAAATTCATAGTTTGACCAAAGGATTTACATATGGAATGAATTATATTTTCTATTCAAACATTATAGACTTTAAATATTTATAAACCAAAAACAATGAATGCAATAATAGATTAGCCAAGCATTATCCATTATCACAATTTCCCTTTTTAATCTTGGCCACATTGTCTTTTGATCCGAACAGAAGCATATGTCATGCAAAGTACTATTAAATAAAACATAAAATAAAGGACATTACAAAACCAAAAAATAATAACAAAAGAACAAGAAAACGAGAATTGAATTGAAAAACACACGCGAGACATAAATAAGAAATCAAAAATAAATACTAAGGAGAGAAAGTGTAGGACGAGCGAAAAATTAAACTAGCATGAAACTAGACCTACTCCTAACCTAACTAGCTAGAAGGCCAGGGTCAAGTGTATTGAAATTTCTAGTGTAGCCACCATTGTTCTCGACCTGCAATGAAAAAGATATGAGCAATTAAAATAGATTATAAATAATGTGCAAAAGAAAATATAAGAACTTGAACATCTTGCACAAAATATAGAAGGTATCGCATGAAGGTAGAAAGATGTTCCATAAAAACTAACCTTAACCAACCTACCTACTTACCTTTTCGATTAGAAGAAAAATGAAACAAACCTCGAAATATTCTTATAAATGCATCTTCATTTGTATTTTATTTCTCAACAAACATCAAGAAAAAAAATATGTTATTATTAGAAAATGGGCTTGATAAGTAATATGCTTCCAATAAAATATATTGGATCATAGAATTCAAAATCATCCTCTTGAAAACCCTGAAATCCTTGGGAAAGTAAGTTTTCAATTAATGGCATGGAATCAAGATGAGAATATTATATGGGAAAATGAATCTGATCATATTTAGAAGGCTTGTCAAGATAATAAGGACTTGACCTAGCCATCAGCAAAGGATGAAGTGCTTCAACTACTTAACTAGTATCCAAATTGTGATATGATAAACCATAAATATCAATTAATGGAAAAAAAAATTCATCTGACATATTGGTGGGAAAATGATAAGTTGAATGACAATTCCTAGAACCAATATTATGATCAGATGGACTGATTAAGGCATGAGATTCTCAGTTAGTAGATAATAAATATAAATTAGTTTGAAAACGTTGCAAATTCTTTGAAAAAAATAATCATCTACCTAACATATTGAATGTGACAAGCCATTTCCTTGTGCCTGGTTACAAACCTAACTACCATCACAATCATTAAAATAATTAAAAATGAACGCTAGTGTAACCAATACTTGAAACCAGTCAAGATGCAATTAATGAAAGAGAGGAACTTGATTCACTGAATAACTCAAGCATTCACTAACACTGAAGAGGATATCTGATTCCATGAAGAAAATGATTAGCATTGTAACATTCATAAGAAAGACTAGGAACTGATTAATTTCAAGAATATTTGATATATATGAATACTTCAGGAACTTATAATATTTAAAATGATGATATTCATAGTTTTTAACATCCATGAAAGTTATATAGGACAAACCCAAGTTTGATACAAGATATTTTGCATGGAGATGAACTAACTAAAATAGAATCCTCAATCCGATCATAAACTGAATCTTGAACATTAGAAAAACTATGTCTGAAATACTAGAGCTTTCAAGAAGGAATTAGCATCTACTGAAACCATGCAAAGGAAATAATTTTACGAGAAAATCTAGATCTAACTTAATTCAGGGATCTTATTAGGATTGTGAGAACCTGACATAACCATCAACGAAATTTGAATTCCAAGTCTACTTCCTGACAAGTTCTTGAAATTCAAGGATTGTAGAATTGCATTATGAATATAGAAACATATTAGTCATGTTGTGTGGACAACTACTACGATTAATTTTAACAATATCACTACTATCCATATGAAAACCATATATATCATTGGTTTGATCATATTTTCCAGTTTCAACAAAAATATAACTCGAGCGATAATATTCTTCTAATTGAACACCTAAGGATGGATATATTGGATCAATCTCATGAGTAGCCTAAACATAAGAATTATCCTCATGCAAAACAAAAGTTTATAAGGAATGGAATGGATGATTAATGCTTTGGTTTCTTTCTCCCTCAGTAGCTTGTGTCAATTCAAAAATATGCTTGTTAGATGATGAACTTGAAGAGAATCGATTATTATCATCATAAATTAATGCATTAAAAATAGTAGAGCACAAGGGATAGTGAGGTGAAGAGGAATTTTCCATAAGAAGATCTTCTTTTAACAAATTAGATTCTAGATCTGAATCATTCAAATCAAAATATTCTTGAGAAACCAAATATCAGTTTTTGTATACGGGAAGTTGTCATTATACACATTAATAGAGTCATCACAATCAAACCGATGGTTTCCCATAAATTTACTTGATTTATTAGGAAGAACAAGTTCATTTGATTTACTGCTAATATTGGTAGACTCTAAACTAGCCAAGAATGGAGGAACATCATCTTGACATAGAGGAATTTGAAAAAGAGTAGAAAGATCAAAAGAATATTCACATTTTTTCTCCTCTACCTGTGAAATATGACTACCTTTCACTTGATCACTACTTAGATTAGTAAATTGAGAATTAGAAGAGTTTTAAAGAGATTTATATATTAGATCAAGAGACAAGGGGTTATGATAACATGATGATAGAGGATGAGGAGCATCCCTTGAATGTCATTTAGATCAAATTCAAGGTTGAAGTTATGAGTGTTAATATTATCTTTAAAATTCAAGGGATAGGTCTTCACTCTACATTCAAAATTTTCTTAGATGAGATCTTGGATAAATGGATCAACAATCAGATTTACGGATTTCCCAATGCCAATGTAAAAAGGAGGAAGATAAGGAATAGAAGGAGTGGTCAATTCCTCCTTTTAAACTAGAGATATGTCATGATTAATGAAAGTTGTGTGATCACTATTAACTTAGGATTTAGATTTATATTGTTTCAAGGAGATTTGAACCAAATGTTGAAACTTTTCTTTAAAGAAATCCCAATTTCTATCTTCTTCAGGAAATTAATAGCATAGGTGAAGGAATCGATTAGAGAAATTCTCTATTTTTTCATTAGGGTACATTCTTATTTGATTAATTCTCTTATAAACATATTTTTAATCATACATATTAAAGTATTAATGAATCTCCTTGCGGAATTGAACAAATGAATGAATGGAAGAGGGTGGTAAAGGATGACACCATTGGTTAACTTGACCTTCAAGGGTGAGGGTGAACAATTAACTAGTAACATCTTCATAATTTTTTTCATAATATTCACAAAATTTGAGAAACATAGGTAAATGTTGAGATATGGATATTTCCCCCTCACCATCAAACTTCAATTGAGAGAAATAATCAATTATTTCCATGGGGACTTTAAAACTTGACATCTTATAAAACCATCCTAGGATTATGATTTGTGAATGAGACATTTAAAATAAGAGTTTCAAAACAGACTCGATGGACACAACTTGTCATCTATCCCTCCTTCTAACTCTAGAATGTTGATGGTGTTGGATACTTCCAACATATAGGGGGTCTCCCTAAAGTGAATTATGAATTAGACATCACATCATTTGGAGTAGGAGCCCCATCCAGAGTATCAACCCATCCACCATAACTTAATTTTTTCCTTTGTTTCATGGATGATATAAGATAGTATACACATAACCTTCGAAAATCAAGTAATTTAGCGTTGTGAAACACTAATTTCAATGTGTAAAAGGAAACCTTCAAGAGAGGGGAGAAAAAAGTGAGTATCTAGAAGGAAGTAATAGTACTAACCTAAGAGAGAGATACGAGAGAAAGAAAATATTTGTTAGTTATCTAGCAAAATAGTTCACATAGACCCAACAATTATTAAATAAAATACAACACACATTCAATGAAATAATACCAAATCCAATAAAGTAGTTCTATTTCCTTAGTACATATTGTTGAAAATGCAACAATATGATGGAGCTTAGTGAAATGAAGTCGCCTTCACTAAGTGGGCCCGCAAGCTATTTTTTGGCGCAAAGTCTATATTTAGACTATGTCTATTTTTAGACATATGGATCATGGTCTATGAGTTGCAGGATTCTATTTATGGATGATTGGTCAAGTTGGTAAAAATATATGGACCTCTATTTTTAGATATTGGGCGAAGTCTATTTTTAGACTGCCAGTCTAAAAATAGATCAGTCGAATATTATTAGCCCTTAATAATATTTGGACTATAAACATTATCTTATCCTCTTGGAGCACTTCAGTTTGATGCTTGGATGCGGCACATGCAGCTGACAGGAGAATACGCTTTCCTAAGGTTGTTGAGCTATTTCATGGTTGACTTCGGTTAGAACTCATGTGAGGAGTTTGAATGAGTTGATGAGACAGTTGGTGGAGTTGTGTTCTGTTTAACTTAGTTGAACTAGTTGTATTTTGTCTAAATGACAAATACACTAGTGATGAGTGGTGTGAATTAATTATTAATTAATTCACTAATTATTAACTCATAAATCAACTAAAGAACACATCAGTTAACTGCAATGCATGGACAGTTCAGTGGAGACCATTGCTAGAGGTGGGTGAAAGGGTGAGTCTACTATTAGTTGTGACTATTGGTTGTGCATGAGATTTGCACACACATTGATAGAGATTTCCAATGAGGATTGCGCAGTTGGAGCTAGTGGGATTCGAACTTGGATCTCATTCATTACTCACTAGGATTGCGCAGTAGAGGCAGGCAGACTTGTGGAGGAGATTTGAACCTGTGACTTGTTCATCTTCATAACTAGTTTTGTGTGTAGCATTGAGATAGTCTTGAGTATGAGGTACGTATATGTATTGTTACATGTTCTCTATCATTATATTATACGGATAGTTGGGGATTTTTGGATATTGCTTTCCCATTACATCTTGTGTTTTTATGTACTGTCATTGTTTCTATTCATGTATCAATGATGATCAATTGTAGAAGAGGTTATGTATTATGCATGAAGCTTAAATAGTGTGTAATCAGGATAATCTCGGTGAATAATTCAGTAAATTATTCAAATTTCTACATGGTATCGAAGCGAGAATTGATCATCGGATCTATTACAGTGATTACAATTTATTTCGGTAGACAGAGTCTGTAAGCGGGCCAGGTAGGCTCTGGATCCATCCTTTCCTTTGAAAGGTGATATATCCAGTAAACGCCCCTACAGTGGATCTCTGTGATAGAAATAATTTGTTGTCACAAATCCAGAAGCAGTTGAGTTTTAAGCTTGGAATTCAAATTTTGCAGCAGTTTGTTTTCTTGGTGCCGGAGTTGAAATGTCTTTCAATGGTTTGCGACTCGAGTATGCCCTTGAGGGCAGTTCGAATTATGTTTCATGGAAGGATAGAATGGAGGTGGTATTAGATGATAACGGGCTGAAGGAGTTCATAGATGTTGAGATCCCAAAGCCTATTGATGTTGCTCAAGTTGAGGCTTGGCAAAAGAAGATGGCGAAATGTCGAAGGATTCTGTTGGAGGGCGTGAAGGATCACATTGTATCCAGCCTGCATGGAAAAGCTTCTCCATACTTGATGTGGAAAGCGTTGACGGATCTATTCCCGGAGCAAGAGCGACCAGGAGGAAGTTTGCACTCAAGGATAAACTCGAAACATTAAGATGGAGAAGAGCGCTTGATGTCGCCAAGTACCTCACAAACGAATTTCACTCAATGCGGAGATGAGGTGCAGGAGAGTGGGGGTGATTGTCGATTATGAGGACTTGGTGAACACTCTCCTTGGTCTTCCGAAGAGTTGGCATTCCTATCGGGACTCTTGTCAATGGTCGGAGAAGTTTCAGATGGGAGCGACTTTGGTCGAATCTCATGCAAGAGGAGATAAGGCGGACTACCGGGGACGGATCTTCATCAAAGGTATCTGATGAAGAAAATTGTGCTTTGGCTGCCAAAGCAAAGAAGGGGAAGAGCAAGAAAGCTTCTCAGTCTGGTGCGAAAGGCAAGAAGCAAGACATGTCCAAGGTGAAGTGCTTTCACTGTCACCAACACAGACATTATGCCACAAATTGTCCGCAGAAGAAGAAAAATAAGCATGCTGCTGGATCTGCAGCGGGAGAGGCCTTAGCCTCAAAGTTTGAGCTGGATTTTTCACTGATCGCATGCTTGGTTTCAAGTGTGATGGGATCAGTATGGTTCTTGGACAGTGGTGTGTCATTTCACATGACCGGAGATCAGGATTTGTTTTCAGATCTGGAGGAGAAAGATCTTGGAGTGCACATCGAGATGGGCGATGATGGTAGATACAGTGCGACCGGTATCGGTACCATTTCCTTTGAGAGGGATTCTGGTAAACCCTTTGTATTGAAGGAAGTATTGCATGTTCCAGGATTGATGAAGAATCTGATCTCTGTGGCGATGTTGGAAGACGAGGGGTATGATGTGGTCTTCAGCGAGGGAAAGGCTTTCCTGTGCAGTAAGACAACTGGAGAAACCCGGAAGATAGGGGTTCGAGTCAAGAACCTTTATCAGTTGCAAGTAGATGGCTGCGCAGCAATGGCATGCAAGGTGGAAGGAGTGGTGAGCCGGGATGATGGCGAGCTGTGGCACCGGAGATTGGGCCACCTTCACCATGGCGCTTTGAAGATACTGCAGCAAATTTCTACTGGGCTTCCTAAGGGCACTCTTGCGCAGTCAGATCAGTGCAAGGGGTGTACCTTGGGAAAATTTGTGAAAGCCACCTTTCACGAGAAGGATAGTCACACCATGACGATCCTTGAGAGAATCCACACAGACGTGTGTGGACCTTTCTCAGTAGCTTCGATAGAAAAGCACAAGTACTATGTGATCTTTGTTGATGATTTTTCTCGGAAGTGCTGGATCTTCTTCATGCAGAAGAAGAGCGAGACATACTCAAAGTTCTGTGAGTTCAAGGCACTGGTTGAGAAGGAATCAGGGAAGCATGTGAAGGCTCTTAGCAGCGACAATGGTGGTGAATTCATCTCTGCTGAATTCAAGGACTTTTGCAACGCATAAGGGATTCGGAGAGAGCTCATCGCACCCCATAACCCACAGCAGAATGGGATTGTTGAGCGGAAGAAAAAAACGATCGTGGGTGCTGCACGGGCGATGTTGCATGATCAGGGCCTACCCCTTCACTTGTGGGCAGAGGCATGCAACACTGTAGTGTATGTGCAGAACCGTTGTCCTCACAAGATACTTGGCATGAGTACACCAGAGGAGGAATTTTCTGGCAAGAGGCCTGATATTTCTCATCTGAGAATTTTTGGCTCACCTGTCTACATGCATGTGACGAAGGATGCCAGAAAGAAGCTGGATCCAACCGCAGAGGTTGGAATATTTGTGGGGTACATTGATACGCCCCACAACTATCGGGTGTATGTGCCAGACAGTCGCAAGACTGTTGTGCGACGGGATATCAAATTTCAGGAGGAGAAAGCCATGCAGTGTTCGCTTGAGAGGGAGCCACACTTGCATGCAGATGAGGAGCTTTTAGTTCCTAAGGATGAGCTTCAGGATGTGGATCAGCCACATGAGGAAGTTCATGGAGTGGAAGAGACCACTCATGCAGCGCCAACCATCAGAGGGCGCAAGCGCACTACAGAAGCTGAGCGACTGGCTCAAGATGTAGAGAAGGTTGTAGGAGCACCTACAACACAGCGCAGATAGAGACAGTCACCGGACCGGTACACTGGATACATGGCTCTTGTGAGCAAATGTGTTGTGACAGAGCCATCCTCTTTCGAGGAAGCTGTGGAGGACCCCGCATGGGTAGATGCCATGGTGGAAGAGTATGATTCTATTGTCAGAAACAGTGCATGGGAGATTGTCCCACGACCGGAAGGGAAATCAGTGGTGGGTTCGCGATGGATCTACAAAGTGAAGCAGGCGGCTAACAGGAGTGTGGAGAAGTACAAGGCAAGATTTGTTGCCCGTGGCTTCTCACAGATCGAGGGGATCGATTATGAAGATACCTTTGCACCTGTCGCAAGGTACTCTTCCATACGGACGATCCTAGCTCTCTCAGCGCAGATGGGGTGGCACATCCATCAGATGGATGTGAAGACTGCGTTCCTCAACAGATTCATTGAGGAGGAGGTGTACATAGAGCAGCCCGAAGGTTTTGAGATCTTCAGCAGTGAGTCGCATGTGTGCAGACTCAAGAGAGCACTGTACGGGTTGAAACAAGCACCTCGTGCTTGGTACACACGGATAGACAGTTATTTCACCAGACTTGGATTCTCCAAGAGTGAGGCGGATCCTAACCTGTACCAGATTGTGGTGGAGGGGAACACCACCAGTGCATCAGATGTAGACAGATCTAATTTTTGACTGTGATGAGTTGTTGATACTTTCATGCAAGGAGGATCTTGCTAGAGAGTTTGAGATGAAGGACTTGGGCCTCCTTCATTATTTCCCGGGATTGGAAATTTGGCAGCACAGTGATGGACTATTTGTTTCTCAGGGTAAGTATGCCTGGGAAATACTGGAGAAGTTCAACATGCATGGCTGCAAGCCTATTGATACTCCTCTTACTGGAGGTTTGAGGAAGGAGGATGCTACTTCGGCGGAGGTAGTGGATGCCACTGTTTATCGATAGTTGGTAGGGTCGCTTATGTATTTGGTCAATACACAACCTGATATATGCTATGCTGTTAACCAGCTTTCACAAGCTATGGTTAAGCCTACCAAGCTCTTCTGGAAGGCAGGCAAGCATGTATTGCGTTATCTTAGAGGCACATCGGGATATGGCTTTTGGTACAGACAGGAGGATGGGGTGAAACTATGTGGCTTCACGGATAAAGATTGGGCAGGGAGCCCAACGGATAATAAGAGCACATCTGGAGGGATCTTCAGTATCGGGTCGACATCAGTTTTTTGGTACAGCAGGAAGCAGAGATCCGTGGCACTCAGTTCAGCAAAGGCTGAGTATATGGCAGCAAGCTTGGCTACATGCGAGGCCATATGGATGAGGAAGATCTTGGTCGGGTTGTTCGGGTCACACTTGGAGCCTACTGTGATTTATTGTGATAACCAGAGTTGCATTAAAATCTCGTCTAATCCAGTATTTCATGATAGATCCAAACACATTGACATCATGTACCATCATATCAGAGATTGTGTGCAGCGGAGAATCATGTTACTTTCATATATTCCCACGGAGGATCAGGATGCTGATATCTTGACGAAGGCGATCACCAGGAGAAAATTCGAATACCACAGAGGCAAGATAGGGGTTGCAGATAATCCATATCTTGTTGAGAGGGAGTGTTGAAAATGCAACAAGATGATGGAGCTTAGTGAGTTGAAGTCGCCTTCACTAAGTGGGCCCGCAGGCTATTTTTGGCGCAAAGTCTATTTTGAGGCTATGTCTATTTTTAGACATATGGATCATGGTCTATGAGTTGCAGGATGCTATTTATGGATGATTGGTCGAGTTGGTAAAAATATATGGACCTTTATTTTTAGACATTGGGCGGTTTCTATTTTTAGACTGTCGAGCTAAAAATAGAACAGTCAAATATTATTAACCCTTAATAATATTTAGACTATAAACATTATCTTATCCTCTTGGAGCACTTCAGTTTGATGCTTGGATGTGACACATGCAGATGACAGAAGGAAATACGCTTTTCCTAAGGGTTAGTTGAGCTATTGCATGGTTGACTTCAGTTAGAACTCATGTGGCAGAGTTTGGTGGAGTTGATGAGACAGTTGGTGGAGTTGTGTTCAATTTAACTTAGTTGAACTAGTTGTATTTAGTCTAACTGATAAATACACTAGTGATGAGTGGTGTGAATTAATTATTAATTAATTCACTAATTATTAACTCATAAATCAACTAAAGAATACATCAGTTAACTGCAATGCATGGACAGTTCAGTGGAGACCAGTGTTAGAGGTGGGTGAAAGGGTGAGTCTACTATCAATTGTGACTATTGGCTGTGCATGAGATTTGCACACACATTGATGGATATTGCCAATGAGGATTGCGCAGTTGAAGCTAGTGGGATTCAAACTTGGATCTCATCATTAATCAACTTGGATTGCGCAGTAGAGGCAGGCAGACTTGTGGAGGAGATTTGAACCTGTGAATTGTTCATCTTTCGTGCTAGTTTGTGTGTAGCATGTGAGATAGTGCTGAGAGCTGTGAGAGCTTTGTGCTATGTATTGTTACATGTTCTCTATCATTATATTATATAGATAGTTGGGGTTTTTCAGTTATTTCTTTCCCCATTACATACTGTGCTTTTATGTGCGCATGCGACTGTTTCTATTTCCGCATATTGATGATCAATTGTAGAAGAGGTTATGTATTATGCATGAATCTTAAATAGTGTGTAATCAGGATAATCTCGGTGGATAATTGAGAAAATTATTCAAATTTCTACACATATGGACATAACATATACCAAAAAATATAAACAATAGTCTTAAAACATTCAAAATGCATGCATGAAAGTTTTTTGGCTCGATAAGCTTCTTATTATTAGGTGAAAGATCTAAGTACATAGTTACAATGGTGAGGTGCTAGCTCCAATAGTGGAATATTAAGTCACTTCTTGCTTCTCAAAAAGAATGATCTTCTCTTCTATGACAAGCTAAAGAAGCCAAGGCTATCTCTCCAAATTATAAGCTTAAAAAATCCATTTGCTTGAGTTAAGAAGGGTGTATTTATAATAAGAGGAATGGCCTTTCCTATCCCCATGACTCTTGAACTACCCTGATGAATCTTTGACTTCTAATTGAACTTTGAACTTCTATTTCACTCTTTTTTCCACATGTGCCTTTTCATATTCCACATGTGACTCTTGGACTTCCACTTATTTAGATTTTGTCATTTCTTGAAAATATGCCATTACATTCCACATGATGATGTGGTAGGACACTTTTATACATATGGCATTGTGAAGTCACTTGTACACGCCATAACTTGACATTAATGACATGGAACTTCACGATGATGTGGCAATGCCAGACTACTCTCTAGATGTTATGTCTTCAATATTCATGGGAGATATAATTTTTTCTTCATCTTCATACAAGACCTAATTTTTTCTTCATCTTCACCCTCCAAAGGATCTTGTATCATCATTAGGACCTTCTAAGTTACCATGAAATGTCCTCAATATGTCATGGTCCAAGATCTGCTTCATGTCTTCATGATGGTTATTCTTTATCCTTCTTCTCTATAAGCACTTTTCTTCTTCTCCTCCTTGACATCCATCTTGAGAATCACATTATCATGTTGAGATGGTACACCTTCCAATAAATATCACTCATGATAAGGAAAACTCAGTCTTAAAATCATATATCCTATCTCTACCTTGCTCATGAAGGAAGTTTCTCATGATAGGCATGTGAAAGGACTGAGAAGGAAGGGTTTTATGGGGAGAGCACATTTGATCCCAACAGTGGCTTAGGAAAGCACCATTTTTCACTAAAACTATGCCATGCACTATGTCTAGAAGTTCTTCACGGTCCAACATAGTGGGAAAGTACAAGGGGCAGTGGTGACGAGCTTGGTGATTAATATTGTGCCATGCAATAGGCTAAAGGGAGTAGGAGATAATGAGAACATAGTTTTATTCAACAATGACTGAAAGGAGGCCTCACTATGCTCTAAGACTACACCATGCACTAAGGGAGGAGGTAGGACAAATATTGGGTGCTGAGAGGGATCACAATCAATAGTGGGAGCAAGAATAAGCCTTGTTATTACACCATGCACTGAGAAGGAAGAGGAGGCCTAAATTAGAGCACATTTTTCCCCAATAGTGGCCCATTGTTTGTTAGAAATGTGAACTGGACTCCATGCTAGCATATTTTGACTTGACAATGATTGTTTGTAAGAGGATATTATGTAGTTCATTAAGATAGGTAGAAGAAGGTTAATCATTTTTCCCAGAATATTTTTAATGCACTTTGAGAGGGAGGAGACCTTGTATGGTGTAGTTTTATTTTTCAAAGGGCCATTAGAAATTATTCGTGCACTATACAAGGTGTAATTGATAAAAAATTAGTGTAGTGAGTTAGTACAACAAGAAGTCTTAGATGACTATGCTTTGAAAGTATTGAATGTGTAGCCATAGAGGATGAGCTTGAGGTGGGATTAATGCACAATTATGGGAGGGATAAATATGATCAATGATGGTCATGAATAGTCTATACTCATATCCTAGAAAAGGGAGTTAATTATTTTCATAACTTGCATTGGTAGTAGGACCAAGAATAGCTCCAAAATTCGTAGTCTTCCCAGGCAACGTTTTGGCCCAGAAATCGGCAAAGATTTTTAAAAAATCCGGCAAATATTTTATCAGAATCATGTTTACAGTTGTTAAAATTTAGTATTTTGAGTGCCCTAAGGGTTTTTGGTAGTGTTGAATCCATCTCCACTATCAAAAATGGATTCCAAACACTCCAACTACCTGATTTCTTGAATTTTAGTTGCCCGGATTGTGGAAAAAAACTGTCGTTCGGGCTATTTCATTGCCTAGGTAGACAACTCCGCTCCAAAATGGCTAAGTGTGGGATTAGTAGAGTAAGAGAGGGAAAAGAATCCGAAAAAGACTCAAACATGGATCATACACATGAATTCCATCAATACAAGCTATAGGAATTCACAAGACTCATGGATCATCAATCACACCTTGAAATTACCACAAAGAAACACTTATTTCTAAGTGCGCCATTTGAAACGACACATTGGGATACTTAGATTACAATTTCTGACACAATTGTTCACTGCCACCAGAAAGTGCACTATGCTATATGAATGTGTCTAGAACATATTATAATGGTATATAAGAACACATAATGCAGAAGAGTGCACTATTACTACCTCTAGTGATGTGAAAAGGTGCAACACATAGAGGAGAGAAATAGTTAGAAACAACACTTGTTATATTAAGAAAACATGAAAATGACACTTCCAAATTCTAAAGAAATTGAAAGAAACACAAAAAATAGAGAAGATAACATGAAAATGCCACTTTTTAAAGTGAACGGAAGAAAAAAATGACATTCGCAGAAGTGAAACCGACACTTGTGAAAGAAATGGTCTATAAAATAAACAGTTGGGAAGACTCACCGAATTAGAAGTACAATTGCAACCATGGTGAGGGAGATTTTAAATGGAAAGTGTGCAATTATTATTGACATAGACTAAACATTATGCAGGCACTGTCTTGATGGACTATGCTATGGCCATTCAAGCTTGCACAAAGGAAGTGTGCTTATGAATTCATCAAAGACTGATCATGTGTGAGAAAGTGACTTTGACAGTTAAAAACTAGGAAGAATACTTAAACACTTAGCACACATCAATCAACCATGAAGTAACCATGAGGGGACAGATCGCAAGATTTTCAGTAGGCTTTAAAATTTAAGTGTAGGAAAAACTTTGGAGGGTGTTGATCGCAACATCAACAATTATATTCTTTGAGCAGTAAATTTTAGTTCTAAGAAAGTAGTAAATTATATAGTATGAAAGCAATGGAAATGAATTATACACTATGAAATGTAAAGGCGGTCTAGAAACAAGAAATGAAATTACTGTATTGAGATTACTGATTTTTTCATATCAAATTAGAACCATTCATGGTTATCAATTATCTAAAAATACAAGGATAAGAAATTTAAGAAGAAACTAAGTATTTTTTTTTTTTTTTTCAATTTACTCGAGTGTTTGACCTGTGGAAAATGAAAATAATAAATGATTGAAAATAATATTGAATATAGCTAAGAAAATAGAGCATCTAATCAGAATACTTGAAAAAAACCTTGTAGAAAATTGGCATAGAAGAAACTAGTCTATCTTGCAAAAATGAAACATTAAAATACACTTGTACTACACTTGTACTCATCAGGTGGCCTTCCTGAAGTGGATGATAGGTGGAAATTTCAATAAGGTATCTACAAAACACCAAATTTCATTATGAAGGCATAACCATATCAAGTTATTTTATTAACTGAACAATGTGTGAACTTCAATAGTATTCATAACATCAAGCATAAGCATAGATTTTGCATTTCCAAAATTAACATGCCTTTGAATGGAAAAGACACTCGTATTTATACAAAAACTAAGACAAATAATTAATAAATATAAATCCACAAATCTCTCCTAGATCCACAAATATCTCATTTGGTTACAACCATGTGTTAACATCTAAAATATTTGATAGGATACACTTATGAAAACTTCCATGATTCTTCTCCATGAAATGTGCTTGATTAATGATATCAAATCTTCAAAATTTTGAAGATGAAATTCATTGGAGACTTAGAGGCCAAATAAAACTTTTCTATAATCGTCAAATGTGCCTACAAACATCACAATACTCATCCAAATTTTATATATAAGTTAATACATGTTATTTTTATTATATATAACCATGAATTCACTAAAAATACTAAAATAAATGCTTTGGAAAATATTAAGTATAAACCAATATATAATCAGGAAATTTGTCTTAGTGTAGGATGATGGAGTTGTGTAATATGGTAAATATTGAAGGAAACTGAGAAAAGAGGGTGAAATGGATGACATTTTGGAGACCTAAAACCCTATATAAGCTCCATGTCAACCCTAAAACACATTATCAAGCCCTCAATATCAAGTGATTAAATTTATATTGTTATGTTGTTATATATTCTAGAACCTTTCATGATCCCATTTTATGACAATTGTTACACCCTTTTTATCTTATATATACATAATACAAAGTCTCCTTTGTCTCCTATATATACCCTTTGGTCTACACCAAATGGCAACCTTACAAAAGTTAAATATGGTAGTTATGCTTTTAGAAAAAGATCAACATGTACGATAGCAATGGATTTTTGAAGGGAAAAAGGATTCTATTATATTCTGGCCCATTTTTAAGGAAAAATTGGTAACACATTATGGGGATATTAAGAGAAATGCAATAGTTATTGAATTGGTAAATATTAGACAAAATGGTTATGTTAGAAAAGCACATTCAACAATTCCAAAAGTTGAGTCTTAGGGTAAAGTATATTTCAAAGTATTGATTGTTTAGACCTCTTTATGGTCACCATAATGGAAAAAGCATCCAACATGAGGTGCATCACTTGAACCTAAATCCCTAGAACATGGTTTCAATTTCGCAAGGAAAGTTGAAAGTGAAAATATGGCTACTAGAAAATTGGTCAAAATAAATATAGAGAACATCATGCTCCATTTCCTAAAGTAACAATGTTATCACCTCAACAATTGTATGAAATAAGAGAAAATGCATTATGTTTCACTTGTGAAAACAAGTAAAGAAAGGGGCATAAATGTTTTTTATTATACATACACTATAAAGATGAATAATATCAAGAAGTGGAACCATCACAAGATATAGATCTAAAAGTGACTATTCCAACAATATCTTGTCATGCATTACTTCACTTCAGTACTCAAAAAATCCTCAAGAAAGAAGGATATATCAAAAATAAAAAAGGTAACAATGTTGATTGATTGAGGTAGTATGCATAGCTTCATTAATTACAAATTTTTAAAAACTTCTTAACTATTTTGTATATCCATCACCATAATTTCAATTAATAAATGAAAATGTAGGTACCATAGATTGTTTACAGAAGTTCCATACTATTATATTGAAAATGGGGGAGTATTTATTGGATAGCCCCATCATAGAAATCCAAATGGGTGGTGTTGATGTTGTATTATGGGTCTAATGGTTACAATCATTGGGAGTAGTGACCCTTAATTTTCAATGTGTTATCATGAGATTTTCCTTAAAAGGAAAGGAAACAAAACTTAGAGGTATCCAAGGGAAACCATAGAAACCAATAAACTTTAATAGCATGAGAAAATTACTAAAAACTTGATACCATGGTATAGCATAATTGTGTTTAGTATATGTTCAAACATTTATTTCCTATCCTGTAATGGATCTCCAAAAAGTTGTCAACAATCATTCCAAGGTATTAATTTGATGAGATTCCAAAGGGTCTTCCACCTACTCAAGATCATGACCATGTTATTCATTTTGAACATAAAAGTACAAAATTTAACATTAGGCCTTATAGTTATCCATATCCATAGAAGAGAGATATTGAGAATATGGTTCAAGAAATGTTAGAGATTGGAATCAGTCAACCTAGCTAGAGTGTTTTTATTTCACTAGTGATGATGGTTGTAAAAAAGGATGGTTCATGGTGTATGTGTCCAAATTATATAAAACTCAATAAAAATGAAAATAAAAGATAATTTTCATATTCCTATCATTGATGAATTTTAGATAAATTTCATGGAGAAATTTTCTTTGCAAATTTATATCTCCACTCTAGGTATCATGAAGTTAGAATGAGGTAATAAGGAATTCCAAAAACAACATTTATAACACATGAAGCTCACTATGTTTTTTTTTGTTCTTCAATTTGAATTTAGTAATGCACCTTCAACATTTCAAACCCTTCCTTAGGAAATTTATGTTAGTATTTTTTTGAAAACATACTAATCTACAACAAAGTTGGGAACAACATCTACAACATGTTGACTGAGTCTTAACACTATTGGAAGAGTGAAAACTGTATGAAAATCCTTCTAAGTGTTCCTTTTAGGGGTTAAATAAGTGGATTATTTGGGTCATTTTGTATCCCATGAAGATGTCAAAATGGACCCTAAGAAAATAAAATTTATAATGGAATGGCCAATCCCCAAGACCTTGAATAAACTTAAATTAATATTAGTATTGACGTTAGGTATCCACTATAACACACCCTTCCACCCCCTTAGAACAATCTTAGATAATGGAAGTTGTTACATCAAAGTTAACCTAATTTCCAAACTCTTATTATGGAAATGGGTCATATTTTTTTTCTCTTCTTTCAACTTCCTCAAAACCATAAACAAACATTACCATCACATTCATATAATTGATACTTTTCCAACGATACAAATTTTACCCCAATCCGACTTATCGTTTAAAAGATATGGCCCTTCCAAGTATTCACCTTTTATTCCTGGTCGTGTCAAAAAGGAACTTCCACATGGCACCCACGTGATGCCCACATGGTGCACACATGGAAACCCGACCTCAATAAAAGGGCCCAACATCAATGCACTCTGCCACTTCAACACTATCGTGGCCTAGCCAAGCAACCTAGGCCTAGGGCCCAGCATTCAGGACGTCGGGGTCAGTATCCCCATAATAAAATCCATAGCACACACCTTTGAGGCCCTGACCATCGACCTATTCTAGGTCTCGACCTCAATTATTTGATCTCACCTAGGTCTCGATCTCAATTATTTGATCTCACCTAGGTCTCGACCCCCAACAAAGGTTGGGTCTGACCACTAGTCGAGACTCCCAACTATAAAAAATTTAGGAGGTTTCCCCAACCTCAGAAAGTCTCAACCTAAGAAGGTCTACACCATCCTCACTTCTTGTTGACTTACTCATTTTTATTTTCAAATTTTAACATTCTTCCACTCTCTTATGGTTTATGTAGTTTGGCATTGATTCTCTTAGGCTTAATAACATAAATGAAAACCGATGTCCATGCCCCTATTCAACTCGATTAAAGGGCCTTATCCTACATATAGTTACAGGGGGGATTTTTCCCCAAATTAATGCATAGCACACAAAGGATAACAACACATAGATTACACCGAGCAAAAATGTAAAGGTAATTAATATTTTTATGCTAAAAAACATTTAGTAGTCTTAGCAAGCTTTAAACCAACCACATAACATCCCTGAGACTCAACCGTATTTAAACCATATGCAGTCATCATTGAACAAGACTAACATTCTTGTATTTGACATACAAATAAAGTATGAAAAAAAAATGAGTCACATAATGTGAATGACTTAATATAACACAATAAACTTACACATGCATTCAAAGCATTTAACTTACAACTCCCTAGTAGAGATTCATAAAATCCATATAAAATTTCAAGGAAAATTCAACCAATTAATTTAATGTATCGATTTCTATAGCCATGGGATAATCGACAAAGCTATATATTAACTTTGACAAGACATAATCCTTAATATCACATATTTTATCTAAAGGAACTTATCTGAACTCAGACCATCTATCAATGCATAAAATAGTAAGGGCATTATATATGCAATAAAAATACATTACCAGGCATTGAACTTATAGTTGCATGACACAAAACTCATCTACAGTGAGCATAAAATAGTCTATAATTCAATCAATAATATACATGCACCAACATCATACATCCATCCAACATTATTCATATTTACATGCAATATTCATTGAGAAATTATTTAATTCTATAGCTCTCATCTTAGAGAATTTCATGTACAACTCAAAAATAGGGAAAATTGTAGGCGAGACTTTGGTTTTCCATCCAATCGTATACCTACAATGACAAAAATTGCTTACAATATTCACCCCTGGGCTAGATCCATGATTTAAGTGCAATCTTTAATTTTAACGGCCACAACAAGAAGCCATATTTGGATACAGAGAGGATATGCAATACATATGATAGTGGGTGGTTTGTCAGCAAGGAAAATTTTAAGGATGAAAAATTATATTGAAGTTTAAAAACATTAGCAAATCTCACTAGTCCCTAATATGCAAACTATAAAATGTTTATTGATGTATTTGTAAAATCATCAAAATTATAATGATTTTATGTATACTCTCTATATAATTTAAGTATGAGGGTTTTTCGCAGTGCATTATATTAGATATCATTTTTGGGATTCAACTACATTAAGTAAGTCATTCATATATGACCATTTCCATGAGAGTTAGTTGTAACTGACTAATTTCTCATGATTTTTGAATAGTCCACTTAGCACTCATTGCATCGGGTGATGAGGCACAATAGTTGCTAAGGTGTTGTAAATGGGGTAGCAAGCTAAGTGGGCTTGATTCTGGGGAAAATCTCCACAGTTAAGCGCACTTGAGCCAGAGGAGTTCTGGGATGGGTGACCTCCCAGGAAGTTTCGGCTACCGGGTGCAAGCCTCGGAAGTGATGATTGACGCTATGTGATTCATTTCACTAGTTTCAATCCCACTTCTTCACCCCTGTGAGCATCACCCAATGAAATGAGTGCTAAGTGGACTATTCAAAAATCATGAGAAATTAGTCAGTTACGGCTTACTCTCATGGAAATGGTCATAGATGAATGACTTACTTAATGCAGTTGAATCCAAAAAATGATATCTCTATATAATGTTGGTTAGTTTTAAGGTAAAATAATTTTATACTGTAAAATTTTAGCGAATCACTCTTATAAAAAATGGAAATTGGAGAATCATTTTTCTGGAAAAATAATGGAAAATTAGCCCACCTGTGAACATTAGCCCCTAAAATTTTCCATGTTTGACAGCTAGTAAAGCACAATAGAATTTAGAAAAATAGGTGGTTTATCATCCCTCAGCAAGCAACTTGGATGGTTTATTAGTTGTTTCAAGCAATCAATGAGTGGTTCATAAAACCAATACAAGCACACTTTTTCATATGGTTTATCATCCCTAGCAAGCATCCTGTGTGGTTTCTCAGATATTCCCTTGGCAGGAACTCATTCTATTTCCTTTTTCCTCCTCTTCCTCTTCCAGTCACAATTTTCCTTTTTACGGAATCTCATTTCCTCAACTCATAGATATTTTCTTCGAGCTTTACTCATGAGCTCCACCAAGAAGAGGTCCAACCCTGCATTGTTGTGAAAATTCCATTTTTATAGTTTCCTCAAGGTGTATTTCCATGTTCCTCTTGGACTCTTCCTCTTATCTTTCTTATTATTTGCACCGTAAATTTAATTAATGGTGTAATCAAACCCCACATGGTTACATATTTACTCTTCCATATTAGATCATGGATCTGTGGTCCCACACATTAAGCCATTACATAAAAACATTCTCATTTATAATTTCAGAGTTTCATTTCATTACAAAAATCATAGGAAAAATTATCAGCAGTGTCACAACAACAATTTTGTTAGGAATTATGGTTAAATAGCAACAAATCTTTAAAAAAAAATTAAATAAGGAATAATTTTCTTGAACTAAATAAGTAACCAAATCTTTTGAAAAATTAAAAGGCTATGTGTACGTACACCTCCCATACTAGCCACACGTTATTTCACAAAAAACTTCATTATGGAGTGTGATGCCTTAGGCCATGGAATTTGTGCAATTTTGATGCAATAAGGAATTATTGTTTCCTTTAGAAGTAGTGATCTTAAAGGAAATAACTTACGTAGACCCATTTAAGAAAAATAAATGTTTGCCATGCTATTTGTAGTTAACAAATGTCATCCATATTTGATAAGAAGACACTTCAAAGTAAAAACATATTATGATAGTTTGAAGTACTTATTGGAACAATGAATATCTTTAGAAGAAAAACAAAAATGAGTTACGAAGATGCTAGGTTATGAATTTGAAATTATCTACATAAATGGAAAATAATATTGTGGTAAATTCATTCTCAAGGAATGAAGAAGACACAAAGGGTTTACTATTTGATATTTCAATTCCATAATTTGACTGGGTGGAAGAAGCAACAATAAAGTGGAAGCAAGAAACGAATGTATGCAATATCATTCAAAAACTATAGGAGGAATTTTATGTAGAAAAATAATCTATAGGAAAAATGATTTTTTGTGGTATCAAAACTGCTTATGCTTATGTAAGAATTATCAACCTAGACAGAAGGTCCTTTTGGAATTACAGACTTCTCCTCTGCAAGGACATTCAAGGTTCTTGAAAACATACCATAGGATCAAGAAAGATTTTTTTGGGGAAGGTATTAAAGAAAATGTGAAAATTTTTGTGGCTAAACTTATGATATACCAACATAATAAGGGAAAGAAAATTAAAACTATAGGACTCCTATAAATTAGTCATACAAAGTTAGTGGTGGGAAGAAATTTCAATGGATTTTGTTATAGGTTTAATCAAATATAAAGAAAATAATCTCATTATGGTAATGGTAGATTGAATGATAAAATATACCCATTTTTTCTCTCTTTATCATCCTTTTAAAGCAAGTACAATGGAAGAAACATTCATGGAAATAATCAAAAATCTTATTGTAAGTTATAGAGATCCAATTATCTCAGGAAATTTTTGGATTGAATTATTTTCTTGTTTGGGTACTCAACTGGCTCACATTTCATATTACCATCATCCAGGGAGTTTTTTAAAGGTGAAATTTCGCCAATTTCCCATTTTTTGGAAATTTCATGAAAACAATATTTACCCATTTGTTTAAACATTTGCCTATTTTCAACATAGATATTATTAAATTGATAATATTCATAAAACAATTACCAATTTTAATAGAAATTAAAATTTTTATTGAATGATTCCCTACATTCTATATGTTTGATTTTTCAAACCATAATAGTCACCTAGAATACTAGGATTTCAATCCAATTAGAAAATGATGTATGTGAATAAATGTTTATAAATATATCTATTTTTATTTTAATTTAATAAAAATATATAATGGGTCAAGTGGTTTCCCTTATAATAATGTTGTTACAACAAATCCTTTCATACTTCATCAAAAATGTCCCTTTTTATGGTACTTCATTAATATCATCCTCCATCCATCACATCATCATTGAAGGGACTGTAAAGGCTCAAGCAAGGGAGTACCACATAGCAAACCAACAAGAGGTTCTCAAAGTATTGAAGGAAAATTTGGTTGTACAGTAAAATAGGAGGAAACAACAAGCATATAAACATCATAGTGAAAGGGATTTTGAAGTGGAGATTGGGTATTTATTAGATTACAACCATATAAATAGATGTCCCTCGGGAAACAAAAGAGGGACAATAAATTAGCACCAAGGTATTATGGCCCTTTTAAGGTGTTTTAAAGAATCATATGTATGGCTTACAAATTGGAGTTGTCTTTATCTTCACAGATACATCTATTCTTCCATTTCTCTTTCTTATAGAAGGTAATAAAGGAATTATTCAATGATTGTAGATATGTATGTAGGTTTGCTTCAAAAAGGTCATGTGCATACATGAATCTTCTTTTGGGTGTATTGTAAATACTAGTGAATATGCTTGCATCATTATAACTAAATATGATAGATCTGTGATGATAACAGTAAGTGTTGCGAAGTATGTTTTCTGGTTGCAGTGAAGGCATGATTCAGTGATTATAGATTTGTGTGTAGGTCTTCTTCAGAAAGGTCACATACATACATGTCTCTACTTCTAGGTAGTTATGTATACATTATGAAAAAATTCATAATTTGTACGCAGGTGTCAAATATCGGAAGTGTGTACATACGCAGTTGTCCTTTACAAGAGTCACGTACATCTGCTAGGGTTTTGTAGTATGAATTGTTAATGATGTTTGATTAGTTTTATTATGATTCTTGTTGTTTTTCCATGATGTCTCTCTCATAATAATCTTTGTTTGACAATAGTGATTAGGATGAATTGTTTATGGAATGATATGTTGCCTAAGGATGATCCTATTGTATGGTGATTTGTATTTGGCTATGGGCTCAATATATGTTTCAGTGATTGATTCAATATGACAATGATTCAAAATAAGTTGTTTAGTATTTTTATATCGGCAAGCAAGTCCTATTAAGGAGAAGCTCGTACATACGTGGTTTTTATTCAAAATAATAATGTATACAATTTGATGTATGCTTGATTAGGGTTTGCATTGGCAACAAATTATTTCTGTGATGGGTAACAATGTTTGGCTTGCTATATAGATGAAGTAACTGTGCATTAATATGATATGTCCTATTTTTATCTAGTTGCAATGGTTTATATAGTTTATTGAGCTTCAGTAATTGATTTGATGATTTAGTTGATTTCAGAATTGTTGGAGTGGATTCCATTTGAATCATTCTAAAAAGTGATGCACAAAGAAATGAGGATAACAATCTTCAGAAAGGGAGATGTAGTTCCCTTCCAGTAGGAGCTGGACAATGAGAGAATTTTGTAGCCTTCTATAGGTAGGAGCCTATGGGTTGGTTAGATTTTGTGCTAGTATAAGATTGTAAGAATATTATTTTTAATAAAATAAGAAGAAAAAGATGAAAACAACGATGGTTTTCTCCCACATTGGGTTTCAACCTAAAAATCCTTAGGTTCATACGGTTTTGTGTGTTGATTTTGTATATGTCTCTTGACTACTCATAATATTGTTTAATTTAAGAATAACGAAATAATGATGCATTGATTAATATTGCACAAGTGATGAAATTAATGAACAAATAATTTATTTGGATATACACAGGTTTTGTAGTAATAGTCATGTACATACGCTAGTTTCCTTTACAATAGTCGCATATAAAAATCAGAATCATAAATTTAAATTCAAGTGGGTAAAACACTAATTCACCCACCCCCCACTCAGTATTTTTCCTAACATATGGAAACAATCATTAAGAAATTGAGAAATCAAGCAACTATTGAGTACCTCATTAAATGGAAGAACTTACTAGTGGAAGAGGCGAAATGAGAAGATGAGTTGTTCATACAGAAATACACACAATTAGTTAAGTGTTGAGGATAACACTTATTTTAAGGGTATGGGGATGTTAAGACATATATATGCCCCATGTTAACCCTAAAACCCCTTATTAATCCCTATATATTTAGTTATTACATTTCTATTGATAAATTGTTAGGTTGGATAGAGCCTTTCATTATACACTTTGTCTCCAATATATATACTAATGATGCCTAGTTTTAGGATCATTAAATCTTGTCTTATACATTTTATTCATTGTATAAGGAGGTTTCCCCCTTGCAGTGGATCATAATTATTGGTTTCTTATCTTTTTTAAAGCACGAGTCTCAAACAGCTTATTTTTCACCTTTATTAGCTAAAAGAAAAATGATGTGAAGAAGAGGTATGGATTGTATGGTAAAGAAATAAATCTAATTGTCCAAACATTGAAATAGTGGGGAACCACAATTTCCATAAACAATTTTCTCTGTTACCTAATGATTAAGCTCTAAAGTATATAGATTACTAGGCTATGTTGTTCCATGTGTATGCTAAATGGGTCTCATTTCTCCATATTTATACATTTGAAGCGCAGCATATAATTTGAAAACTAATGTTGTAGCTAGTTCCTAAAGTAATAGATGACACATGCTTGTTAAAATAACTAGTCAAATTGTAGGCTTTGAAGAAACGAAGTTGGATTATGCTTTTGAAGGCCTATTTCAACCAAGCTATTGAGGTTATCAATACTCCAAGAAATGAAGGTAAAGGATTTTTGGGAAAATATTTATTGGTTGAGGAATTATTTTTTAATTATCTCCAACATTATACTCCCATGTGGTCTAGGAGCTACCTCAATATTCCAAGAAATGCGGATAAATGTTTTTTTGGAAAATATTTATTAATTGATGCATTATTGTTGAAGTTGTTGGGTGTGGAGCCTGATTATCTTCTTTATTTAGATGTATCGACGCGTTGGACCCTTGTACTTAATGGGGAGGAAGCGTTGCCCGTCATTTGATCGCCATCAGGGGGTCCGGGGGGGGGGACGACCTTTTGGAACCCCTCGCCCACCCTCCCCCCAGTGAGGGGTTTTAGGGGCAGTGCCCCCGAAGCTAAAAACATATCTAAAATTGCCTTGTAAAATATTGTAATTTCGTAGTCAATTTATGTCATTCATTAAACAGATGATTTGATGGTAATCATCAAATCATCAAAGGGATTTTTTCTGTATAAGGCAACCTCTCTATTGTATGATGGAATTGTATTGCGGTTGGGCATTGGGTGTATATTCTGAGTGAGAAATAGAAATTTGGATTGTGTCAGAGAGAAGAGGATATTACAGCGGATATGTTGTAGTTTGTCTCTTCATTTTGCTGGATAATATAAAGGAAGGACTGGTTGTTTCCATGGACATAGCCCAAATTGGGTGAACCACATAGATCTGTGTCTCTCTTGTTTTATATGTTTTATGTGTTTGTGTTTCCACATATTCTATGTGTTCCATTGCTCTGTAATATATAATTTTCTAACAATAATATCTCCAACATCATACTCCTGTGAGATCTAAGAGAGAAAATATGATTAGAGAAGTGTATTCCAACACTTTGGGTGGTCACATTGGAAAATACAAGACATGCATCCTAGTAAGCGAATTTAGAATTTTTTGGCCTCAGATGATGAAGAATATCAAAGAAATTATTTCTTCATGAATAATTTGTCAAATTGCTAAATGGAATTGATAGAACACGTGATTGTATAAACCTTGATCGGTGATGGATGGGTTATGGATAGGAATTTCCATTGCCATGTACTTTACCTTAGGGTTGCCTCATACTCCAAGAGGAAATGATTATGTCTCTTGTCGATACATTGATTCTCCAAAATGGATCACTTTTTTATGTGTAAGAAAACAAATGGTGCATGTAAGATGGTTGATGTATTATTTAGAGTGTGCACTTAAATGGGCTACCCAAGTCAATCATAAGTGATCAAGATACAAAATAAATTTAATCACTTTTGAGGACGTCATGGAGGAATCTTGGAAATAGATTGTGATATAGTTCATCCTATCATGCATAGAAAAATTCCTTTACCTATCATCCTTAGAATGATTCTTTTAGGAGATTGCTTTTGATAAAGTAGGACCTAAATTCCACACGTGTCATAAGATGACATGTTGAGGAAAACGATGGTTTTTATTTCATTATGCTGATTGAAACTATAGTTAGAAGAAAAAAGGTAGCTTCTATTCCATAGCATCACTTCCTTTTTCCTTAGAAACTATAGATTTTCCACTACATTATTTAACAAAAAATTTGAAACAAAAACTTCTTTAATATATTCTTTAATGGTTGTGGTTGTTTTCGAAGTCTTAGAAATTATCTACTACATTTAAAAAAAAAAAAATTATTAAAACTTCATTAATATATCTCTTTTAATGGTTGTGATTGCTCATGAACATAAATGGGAATATTTTCAGCTTATTGTAAAAATACAAATGCATCTCTAATATGAGTTCCAACTAATATTTCTAAAACATGTCATAACTAATGTAACTACTTGTCTACGAGATAACCTTATTGAAGTTCCAATGCAATAAACGTTTTTGAGTATTTAATGATTTTTGGATGTCTTCTAAATCATGTTAGATTTATGTTTGTTTCATTCAAGTTTTAACTATAGATTCAAGAGAGAAATACCTATGGTGTTTCCTGATTTCTGTGGAAGTAATCTCGTTGGAAAAATTCCGTTCTCTTATATAATTCCATAAATAAATAAATAATATTTGTGCAAATTATTATAGCATATGGTCATTGTGATCAAATTTTTACACAATGTATTTTTTTGGAATTAATAAACTTGGATATATTTACTTTTAATGTAACAATATTAAAGTTTATGGATTATGAAATTTTATCCAAAAAAAACAATATATGAATCCTTAAAAATAATATAGTAATATTATTATGTGATTCCATACCAAAAAAAGATATAACCTTTGTGAAAATTACTGTAACATATATTCAATGTGATCAAATTTTTACACAATGTATCTTTTTAGGAATTAATAAACTTGGATATATTTAATTTTTGACGTAACAATATTAAAGTTTGTGGATTGTGAAATTCTATAAAAAAAATACAATAGATGAATCCCTTTTAAGATAATATAGTAATATTATTATGGAAATAGAACAAGTCCTCTTATACGTGGATGCATCTATTTTGTTGACAATGTTTATAATATTTTTTTTTCATTCAAAGTATTGTAATATTTATTTAAATTGTAATGTAATTGTCTTTAAAATTGGATCCTTTATTGACATGGGAGATAAATGTACTATAACTAACAACTAATTTACTAATAAAAGGGTTATCTAGAGAAACTTCTCATGGACAAGAAACCTATCAAGTACACTATTTCTAACACAAGCTTCCCATATTTGGATGAATAATACATTTATTAATAAAAATGTTCCAAAAAATGGTTTTTTTTACATTCCCTATGTTGTGAGTGACACCTAAAAAATTCTTTTAAAAAAACTCATTGTTGCCAAGTCTTTTAAAAAAATGATCGCCAAGTATGGATACATTCCAAATGAAACACACATAGAGCAATAGAAGGAATATCTCTAAATATTAATAATTCCCTGCATCCCAATGCCTCTTTCAAGTTGTGCAACAAGGGGAATTTGATGATGGTATGTGCCATGGACCCACATCCCTCCTTGAATTTCGCTTACAAGCTTGGGGTTTCTAACTTTATTTTGGAACCTAAGGTAATGTGACAATTGCCTTGTCATGGTCAAACAGGTTGGCCAACCTACACTTACTACAACCCAACTACACCCCCTCACTTAACTTCTTCTCATAACTATGCCTTCAAATATAGTTGTTTATATATACAATTAAGTTCAATACAAAAATTTCACAAGAGGAACATGTCCAACTGTGTCCTTAAAGCTTCCTAGACATATTACATATTTAATTTTCAATAACACTTAGACATTCAATATAATACATTGAACAGTAAAATCCAAAAATTACAAAGAGACCATAATAAAAATGTGTGGGATGCATCCTAGCTGATTTCTTTAACTTTATTCACATGAAGAATGTTATAGACATACAACAAGCAAGTGCAGTTATAATCTATTACAAATCTACAATGTTTCTAATGTATCCTATCTCCTACTACCCAAAAAACATGAATAATCTAAACCTTGAAGAAACCATATGCATACCTTTTACAAGTCTTACTCTTCCTTGGATTATTTTACTAGCATTCAAGCGCTCTGTTGTGGCAACCCAAAAATTAGTGTAATTGCATAACTCCCTATCTAGCCTTCTGTGAATGACCATGATTGAATTATTTTCTTTGCATAATGTACACATCCTCTTTATAAACGAGTTAGGACTTATTTATTTCCTCCTTCTAAGGTACCTTTCAATTTAATCCATATCTAAAGTGGACCCAAATGCAATCTACCCATCCATCTACCATGTCTTTAAGCCCCTTGGCTTTGTAGGACTAGAATGTGTATCCAAGGTGTCCGAACAACCTTATACATCCAATGGTAAATTATATTTCTTGAGAAACATCTAATGGACTCAATTCCGTTCCTTAAGTTTGATATCATTATGTGAATCTATCTAACGTGTGAAGTGCACCTAATATATAAGGAAATTCTACCAACAAACTATGGTGTTGAGCCTCAAGTTCAGGTATTTTTGTTAGTGCACCCATGAACCAAGGGATCTCCAACATCCAAGACAATGTATCACTTATATAAGCAACTCCAAATGGAAAATATTCTCTTGTTTCCCTACATCTAATTTTCTTGCAAAACCATATGGAATTTATGAATGCATTTCCACTATGTGAGACTACAAAAGGCATGCTTATCTAAACACAACTTTCCTAATGTTGAGTGTGCACCTTTCTAATGGGAAAAGGTACCCAATAAATTTATGACACACCTTGAATTATGGAAGGAATAAATTTAAGACACACCTTGAATTTTGGAAAGGTGTCTAGATCAACTAATCCATTAAACCAACCTCTAATTGCATCCATTCATGTTAGTTAATGACCACCGAAGTGATCATACAATGGAGGTGTCTGAAGCCATATTAAGCTAGGGATTTATATACTTTCCCAGTTAAATTCATTATTATCCCCTACAACATCTCTAAAATTAGATTGTTCTTTGTATACAATTACTTAGAAAATTGTGCCCATCAATTTCCAATTACTTTACAATTCAATTGTTACAATTATCAGATGAAACTATCCACTACTCAAAATATGATTGAACATAAGTGCCTTTGTTGCAATTCTTCCAAACACTACTTCATGGATGTCTACACTGTTATTTCTTCCTCTTGATACAAATATATCTTAGTACTTACTAACAAGGTCATATAATTCATTAGTGTTGCTATGATGCAACTATCTAACATTGTTGTGGCTTGCTCCTACTACTGCCGCAACTCTGCTACCCAAAGAAAATGTGGTTTTGTACTGTTATTACTACAACCCAAATTTTCAGTGTTGCATTCTTTTTTAATTATTGTTTCTTTCGTAAGTTTGACCCATTCTAATGGTTGTATACATTGAACTACAAAATTATTTTTGTAACCAAGTCAATTCCACAGGAATGCACTTTTTTATGCCCAAAATAATAATTGCATTCTACACTTTGATTTGGTTTTATAAGTCTACTAAACCAAGGAAAGGAAATTACCCACACCTCCAAATTATTAAGTTTCCTCCTACAACCTAATGCTCGTAACTTATTTGTTGAGTTTTACACCATTCCCTAGTGCACTTAGGCTCCAATACTAGCCAATGAGAAGAAGGTGGTTGATGACCGTCATGCCCACTTCATTAAAATTTTCTAATTTTTTTTTTTGAAGTCTTCTAAGCCCAATGAGCCAAATAAAAGGCTCCCATAACTCTTGAGAGAGGCATGTATGCACCAATCCTTCTATCTTATTTAAACAACAGTCTCACGATCTCTAGTTCATCCTAGAAATCATCCTCAAATGTACCCAAGGAGTGCTCTACATCATCCTAAGTTTCCATACACAAAGGTGAGAAAGGATATTCCTAATAAACTTGGTCTTCATTCAATTATAAATAATATAGGTCAAGTGAACATTTTCCCTTAACTGACTCATTTATCATCTCCATCTTTCCACTTATAACTAATTCTTATGCTCCCTAATCACACATCTACTACTTTGGCACTATCATCGTTGCTAAAAAAATAAATTTTTCACCTCCTACTCAAATTATTCAAGTAACCTCTTACAACTCAAACAATTTACTCAAGGCATTAACCATTCACTCACACCTTTGTGCCCACTATCCTACTTCTAGGGTAGTATACTACTTATTTGGCCTCAATGTGTAGAAGATGATGGCAAGCATGGAATATTGTTGTCACAAAATTCATCCTCTTGACGAAACAAGTTTTCTCCTCTATACAAACCTTCACTAAACTTGGAACCTTTATTATTACCCTAGTATACACTAGTTACTCCTAGGTAGTAAGTCACCCATAGCATTGATTAGTGAAATGAATATGGAAAGTGGATGTCAAGGCCACCCTCAAATGTTTTATTAATAATGTATTATGAACTCATTATGGAATTTAACCCGAGATTTTTTCATTGCAATGCCTTCATTAAAATATTGTACAACAAAGGATACATAATATTCCTCCTAAAGATCATTTGTTAATCCTTCATCAAATCCAAAATCTCCATGTCCCCTATTACAAGGTTGGAGAGCACCATGAATAATGTTCAAGGCTATTATTCAGGATGATGACATATGACATGTAATGTAAAGGAGGTTTCCCCCTCAAAGTGGTTGAATTATAAGGCGTTGATATCCCTTTTCTTCTATTTTTGGAGTTGGTTTCATAACAATAAGCTTGTTGATTGTTTCTATTATTGATAAAACCATGTTCATGTTGATCATCCTTTGAAGATAAAAGTTGTAAGGATTGGAAGACGTCCAAGTGAAACAAACTTGAAGTAAAATACAATATCCTTGGAAGAAGTTTTATCACAATAGACTTCAAAGGTAGTATTGAAGAAAGTAGTGCCTAGGTCCCATGCCTCACTTAGACAATTTGATCATATTTTTAAGTTAATATCTATGCATCATTTCAACATTAAGGAGGCAACTAAATGAACAATTCTTGGATGATACAAATGAAAATACCTCCTTCTATATATAGGAGTCCATGGGGTCCCAATATAATCCTAGCCGGCCTAACAATAATAATGTAAGGGCACAATAATAACAATATGGGGGTTACAGGGGTACAAAAATAACAATAAGGGGGCTATACTAACCAAAATAAGGGACTACACTAGTAATATAGGGACCTAACATGCCCCTCTCATTCAAAAAAGTGTTGACCTCAACGCTTGAGTAGCTATGGATGCTTCTGTATAAAATTCTCATCCTCCCATGTAGAATATTCAGTGGGTAAGCTCTTCCACTTGATGAGATACTCTGAAATTGATCGATTTCATAGCTGTCGAGTTCTTGTTTCCATGACTGCATCAGGTTCCAATATGATTTTTCCTTCCTCATCAAGTTCTGACAATAAATTTTGAACTGAAATTTGGTCACCTCTAACCTTCTTTAAGCATGAAACATGGAAAATTGGATGCACACACGAAGAAGTAGGAAGCTCAAATTTGTATGCCATCATCAACGGAATTTTGAGGTCTAAAATGGGCGTCCTAAGAAAAATGTACAACAAAAATAAAATTTATAAGAACCAATAGGATTCAAGATGATGATGTCAACCATGGAGATGATTCACCATTTTTTAAGTAAAAGGGTAAAAAGATTAAAAATAATGAATTAAGAAAACTACTTTTTCAACTTATCTCCTAAAGTTTTTACTCAAATTTTGAGTGAGAGTACTTGTTGTATGCAAAATTTAATTCCTCATCCAAGGAGTACCCATGTTGCATACTTTCAATGGACCCTGCTACAGAAAAAATGAGAAATACATAAAAAAACGTGATTGCAATCATGTTTTTTTATGTATTTCTAATTTTTCCTATAGCAGGACCCATCAAAAGTTTGCAACATGGGTAATCCTTAGATGAGGAATTAAATTTTTCATCCAACGAGTACTCCCGATCGAAATTGGAGTAAAAACTTTGGGAGACAAGTTGAAAATATGAATTGAAAAAGTAGTTTTGTCTTTTTTCCCTCTAAAATTTGATGATGTAATCAAATATTATTTTATTATTTCCACTATTATTTGAGAATTTTCTTAGGAGGCCCATTTTAGACCTCAAAATTCCCCTAATGAGTACCAATCTTTTGCAACACCTTATAAGTACCATAGTACTTTGGTGATAATTTATTATCCTTCATAGCTTGCTTGAGGGACATTTGTTTGTATGGTTGTAGTTGTAAAAATACCCAGTCTCCTACATCAATACTTCTCTCACTGTGATGTTGATCTGCCTGTTGTTTCATTTGATTTTGTGCCAAATTTAGGTTATCCTTTAAGAGTTGAAGAACTTGTTTTTGATGTTTGATGTGATATTCCACTTCTTGAACCTTAGAATTTTCTCTTAAAGATGATGTGATGTATGGTGGATGATATCCATAAAGTGCCATAAATGGGGTCATTTTTGCTGCAGTATGGAAGGAAGTGTTATGCCACCATTTAGCAAGAGGTAACCACTTGACCCATTGTGTTCTTTTCTCATATACAAAACAACAAAGATATCCTTCTAAACATTTGTTCACTATCTCAGTTTGACCATTAGATTGAAGATGATAAGATGAGCTATGACCTAGTTAAGTACCCAAACAAAAAAATAATTCCATCCAAAAATTTTGAGGAAAAATGGGATCTCTGTCGCTTACAATAATTTTTGGCTTTCCATGTAGCTTTTGAATTGTTTCCATAAATGAAGTAGCAATTGTACTTGCTTTAAATGGATAAGATAATGCACAAAAGTGTGCATACTTGGTAAGTCTATCAACTACCACCATGATGACACTCTTTCCTTCAGACCAAGGAAAATTTTGAGGATGGAAATTTATCTTAAAGTTTAGAAACCTTGGTGAATCTTACTAGTCCCTAATATCCAAACTTTAAAAAAATTTATGATAATTTTGTAAAACTGTTTAGATTTATAATTGTTTTACATTAGACAATATATAATATTGGCGATTTTTAAGGTAAAATAGTTTTATACTATAAATTTTGGGTGAATTCATTGGCGAATATTTATTTTGCAAAAAGCATGGAATCTTAGCCCACTTGTGAATATTAGCCCCTAAAATTTTCCCTGCTTCAGACTTAGGTAAACCTGTTATAAAATCCATTGAAATATCCCCCCAACTTTGACATGGAATGGATAAAGGTTGTAGAAGACCTGGGGTCTTAATTCTCTCAACTTTATTTTGCTGGCAAACCAAACATTTAGCCACAAACTTTTGAATATCAGATTTAAGGCTATCCCAAAAAAAATATTTCTTCACCCTGTGGTAAGTTTTTAAAAATTCTGAGTGTCCTCCTAAAGGAGAGGTGTGCAATTCCAAAAGAATATTTTGTTTTAGTTGGGAATTATTACAAATATATAAGCGATATTTGTACCATAAGGAATCATTTTTCCAACTAAATGTATTAGATGTAATAGGATCTTGTTGCAACTTTTGAATGAGTGTGCATACTTCTTTGTCCTTCTTCTATTCATCCCTTGCTTCGGTTATCCAATCTTATTGGATAATAGAAATGGCACAAAGCAATGCTTCCACCTCTTCATCCTTTCTTGACAGTGCATTTGCAACAACATTTAGCTTCCCTTTTTTGTAGATGATTTCAAAGTCACAACCCAACATCTTTATGACCCATTTTTGTTGCTCTTCTGAAGATAGTCTTTGTTCCAAAAGTGTTTAATAGTATCATGATCATTCTTTACCTTGAAGTGTCTTCCCATTAGGTAAGGTTGTCATTTATTTAGTGCATGTAGTATTGCTAACATTTCCTTCTCATAAATAAATTTATGTAAATACTTTCCTTTTATTGGATGACTTTCAAAAGTAGTGGGTCTTTCTTCTTGCATTAAAACAACACCAATTCCATTTCTTGAGGCATCACATTCCACAATAAAGGTTTTTGTGAAGTCTGGCATAGCTAAGACTGGTACTACGCACATTTCCTCTTTAAGATGTTCAAAGGCCTTGGTTGCTTCAGGAGTCCATGAAAATGCATCTTTCTTCAATAATGTTGTTAGAGGTGCTGCTATTCTCCCATAATTCGTAACAAACTTGTGAAAATACCCTGTTAACCTGAGAAATCCTCGCAACTAATTTATGGTTGTGGGGACTTTCCATTCCTTAATGTCTTTAAGTTTGTGTCCTTTGGGAGTTTCAAACACATTGGAATGATTTTCCAAGACTTTTTGGAGATCTGGCTAAATCCATGATTTTGATGTTGGAACTTCTAGTGAGCATAATTGTGCAATCACACCTCGTTGTTCTTTCTTCAGAAGCTTTTTCATGACATTAGAGCTTATTATATTTCCCAGCTTTCTTGTGATACCCCGTAATTCGACTTCCTTTCTTTCCGAAATTTTTTTCAAGAAAATTTCTTGAAAATTAAAAGCCACAGTCCCCAAATATTGTAACCATTGTACCCCTAGTACAACATCAGCACCTCCCATTGGAATGGAAATCATTGGGCTATTCAATACAAATCCCCCCATGGTTAGCTTGATATTATGGCATTTTCCAGATCAATTTATAGTTCCTCCATTTGCAACCCTCACTTGACATTCTAGTGCTAGGTATAGGAAGCAATTCAATTCCTTGGCTACCTTACAAGGAATAAAATTATGGGTACTACCCGAATCAATCAACACTATTAACTTTTTCTTCTTGATATTTACTTCTATATTGAGAGTTTGAGGAGTGGTAATTCCTGCCAATGCATTACATGATATGGTCGGACTCATTTCTTCATTCTCTAGGGTTGGTTCCTGATGTATATTCTCTTATTTTGAAGTTTCTTATTCATTTTCTTCCTCCTCTTCACAATCTATGTAAAATAATTTATTCTCAACACACTTATGACCTTTAGTATATTTTCTATCACAATTGTAGCAAAGCCCTTTTTCTCTTTTTTCTTCCAATTATTGTGGTGTCAACCTTATAGGTTGTGGAAGTCTAGGAGTAGAAACACTTCCATCTTTATAGGTGTGAGTGGTAGGCTTCCTTGTAGCCATAATTTTACATTCAATTTTTCTTGCCAACCTGAATGCCTTCTCTAATGAATCAGGTTCCCAAAGATGAACCTCATGTTTGATTTTATCCTTTAAAGTCCCCAAGAAGACATCAATCATGTGTTCCTCTGAAATATCATTTACCCTTATATTTAGTTTTTGGAATTCCTCAATGTGCTCCGCCACTGAACCCTTTTGTTTGAGATTTATCAATTGGCTAAAGAAGGTGTCGCTCTTTGTATCCTCGTAATCTGCTATCATTTCCTCCATAAAAACTGACCAAGTGACAATTTTTTTACGGGAGCAAAGCCATCGATACCATACAAATGTATTTTGTTCTAAATATAAAGTTGCAATGCGTACCTTTTGTGTGTTTTGCACATTATTGAGATCAAAATATTTCTCTATCTGTAGTATCCATGTTACGAGATCCTTGCCATCAAACTTCCTTATATCGATCTTTAGAATATTGTGGGTCTTCAATCCCACATTAGAGTTTATGAAATCATGATCAACATTTATTTTGTTTTCATTGTGAGTTTCCTCTACTATCTTTTCACCATAAGGAATCATTTCTTGTATCAACTTTTTCAAGCCTTCCATGTCTACTTTTAGATCATTCTTCATGTCTTCCATTTTCTCTTTCATTTTTTCCTCTATACCATCGATCTTTGATTCCATGCCATTCTTTAAACCATCCACATTATCTTCCATGCCCTTCTTTAAACCATCCATCTTAGCTTCTACGCTTTTCTTCAAAACTTTCATTTCATTTTTTGTTTCTCTTTGCGAGAGCGAAATTTGGTGCACTTGCTCTTGTAATTTTGATATATCATGTTGCACTTATTCATCTTCATGAGTCATAGTAGAGTATTATGAGGGCTTAATGGGTGTTGAATTCTATTTAGGGGGGATTTTAGAACCCAATACTAATATCTATGCTTCAATATGCCCTTGGAATCACTTCAAACTGATTTTTCAAACAAGACTTATGCAATTTGAAGACAAAAAAATTACACACCTTTTTCTTTCTTTTGAGGAGCTTGATATTGAAACTGAATTATCTCTGCGATTTCATATCTTCAATGTCTGAAATTTGGTCCTATAGTAGCCCTCTAAATCTTCTTTCCAATTCCATAGGTCTGACCTGCTTTGGATGCTTCAAGGAAAAGTTATTCCCAATCTCCCACAATGACCTAATTATGGACTAGTTCAGTAGAGAAAACATGTACGAGGTGCCACATGTCATTTTTTCCTCCTTTGGCTCTGAAATTGATATACAGGAAACTACAGTCCATGTAATTTCAACCACTTTTTACATAATCCCAATCTAATGCTCAGAGAGACAGTGATGACAATTTTCCCACGGTCACCTCTTTGAGATGAAACCTGGGAGCCTAAAAAAACCCTAATTTCCACAAATCGTATCTCCGAAAATATTGCGAAAGAAGATCTGAAATTTGTACACAAAGTTCCTCGGGATTTCGACTTTGCGTGATAAAAATTTCAGCTTCTGAACCTTTGTAGAAAAAAATTTATAGTGAAAATTCCATAATGATGTGTTTGGAGCAGAGAAAACCTAAAATCCAAAGCTCTGATACCAAATGTTATGAAACCAGCTCCAAAAATGGAAGAAAAGAGAGATCAACGCCTTATAATTCAGCCACTTCGAGGGGGGAAACCTCCTTTACATTACATAAATGAACAATTCTTGTATGATACAAATGACAAAACCTCCTTCTATATATAGGAGTCCATGGGGTCACAATATAATCCTAGTTGACCTAACAATAATAATGTAAGGGAACAATAAGAACAATATGGGGGTTACAAGGGTACAACAATAACAATAAGGGAGCTATACTAACCACAATAAGGGACCACACTAGTAATATAGGGACCTAACAATTACATCTCAGCTTAGGTAATTGGGTTGCTTCATTAATATGATGTTTCAATAACCTTGTGTATCCTTCTTCTAGAGCAATCCCAACTTAGGCTACAACTCTATCATAGCTTGTAAAGTTTATGCTAAGGCTTCAATTCATGCATTGATGTCAATATATAACATACTCATGGAACAAGTGTTCATGCCATGTTGTCATAGCTTCCATCCCTAACTTCACAAACTCTCCTTCTACACTCTATATGCTAGAAATATATACGTCCAAACAATCTAACAAGGCCTTCAAATACTACATTCACCTTAAGTGCGAATAAACTATCTTGGCTTCCTATTGTTCTAAGTCACTAATTCTATGATGTTAGTCTTCAAGTATTTTTTTCGCACCTACCCAATTTTTCATTGTATCCCACTACATCCTTCCAAGTCACAATGAAGAGCACATGAAGTCTTCTTAACCAACCTTTCCATTAGAAAGTAATGAAGATTATGCTCTAATACTAATTTTATTTTCATAGGGATAGAATTTTAGTTTTAATTGGGAATTGCATACCACTCAAAAATCCTAGTCATCATGTGACACCAATAAGACTTTGCTACTTGGGCATGACCATAAATCATTTGTATCACCAAAAATACACTTAATCAACATATCCCGACCAAACTGAATCTAGGCACCTTAAACTTATGGAATTTCATAGTGTTAATTTCACTATAGGAAATGTTGCATCATTACCACCCAACTGTAGGAAACTTACTCCAACATCCCACGAGCCAAGTATAATTTAAAACAACTGACTACCCAACATAAGACCATGTCGTCATCCATCTTATTCCAATACATGACATTCCATGAATATCATGCCGATGGCTCAAAAAATATTCACACACCTTCAATGAACATACCAACATTGTTTCCTTTCCATGGTGAGCATGCACAATCCAAGTCACACCATCTTCTATTGAAGCCTATTAAGAAAATTTTTGATGGTTATTTTCCCCTACTAGGTAATACATCCTTGGTCTTCCTAGCCTATGTACTAGTAGTCCATCCTAACCACCTCATGAATCAATATGAGTTGATCACCATGGCTAACAAATTTTTTTGAATCATTGCACACATTTAGTCAAGTTTTCTTGGTGTATCATTAGTTATGCTAATGTGAATGGATCCTCAAGTCAAGTCCATATAGTTTCCCATACTTGATTTGTGGAATTCCTTGTTGATATAGCACCGTCACAATTTCCACATTCAAACATAGCTTTGAACCCATTTGTCACAACATTAGAATTTTCATTCCTCTTAAGCATCCAATATCACTCAAGAATCATAGTTGTCACATGGAAATGATATGAAATTAGGAGTTGTGCATGAACATTAACTACTTATATCACCTGGACTCATAGTTTTAAAAAACAGAAACGATGTCCAGACTGGTCCACCTAATAAACCAAGTTTCATACCAGAATCGGTCAAATCGGGGTTGGTCAGATCTCAATGAACCAATTTTTAAAAGAATACATGAAATAACTATTTTTTAATGAAAAAAACTATTTTTAACATTTAAAACCATGATTCCAAACCAATAGTGACCAAATATGAAAAAATTTCTCATTTATGTACCATGTAAAGGTGAATATATCAAAATGGCACCGAATGCAATATATATCATTGAAAAAATACATAAGAAATGGGGCTCTAAACTTCCTATGAATTCCAAAAACAATGCTACAAGCTATGGGGACATTGGCCTACTACAATACTACAAGCCTACTAGTACATATCTGTGATCAACATGATCATTCCTCATCATGATAAAATGCATCACCACTACTAGACACAAAATCATAAACACAAGCTACATAAACATCATATCGATTAGAGTCTTAAGATGCCTGAGCCTCATCTGCAACCTCAGTAGTAGAACTTCCACCAATAACAATAGAAGTGGACCTAATGGAAGCACAAGTTGGTCGAGCTGCACAAATAATGTCTTCCATTAGTTGTTTGTCTTTGCTTGATGCAACTACTAATTCTGGTTCTGATGGTTCTGTCACTACCAAATCCTCTTCATCCCCCCCTAATGCCATATCAATATCAAAATCATGATCTTTTGTCTGCTCCACTCTTTCTAATGTTGGATCAATATCGTCCAACACAGTGGCATCTAGATCATGTCTTCTATTCATCATTTGGTTACGCCTCCTTCGAAGTTTGAATTGCATGAAGGCAAGATCATTTAACCATTTTTGTTACAATCATTTTCTCTTCTTCATGTGTATGCTCTAAAAAACATACCAATTACATTCACAACCTGAAGCACTACAAGTTTTGCTGAGGACTCTAACTGGAAACTTCTGCAATTGAGGACAATGGCTTCCAAATGACTCCCACCAATGTGTTGCAACTAAAAATACATTAATTAGTAAATTAATTCATTTCATTATTTATTTACAAGTATTTAAAGATAATTTGAATTGTAAATTTGTAAACAATTGAACTTTAAAAGAAAAAAAAATGGAATTTCTTACTTGGTTGATCCACATCTCTTGCCATCGTTGCCAAGTTTTTGCCAAAGGTACCTGTTTCCATACTAAAAAGAGTAAGTTGTCTATGTATTTCCAACTGGTTTATATGGTTTGGGACCATGCACTCCAAGCAATCATATAGTCCATCTCTGACCTCCCCAACTTTCAAATCTCCTATCCAAGCTTTATAATGATAATTTGGGTTAACAAAATACCCAGCTACATATATAGGATGATGGAGTTGAGTGTTCCATATGTTATCAATTATATCCCATATATGCCCAAATTTAGCTAACTTATCCTTTTAATTTACCCATATCTGCTCCTTTTCCCGATCCATAGCCTCATACATGTAGCCCATGGCCAATTTTTCCCCATCCATCATCTATAACACCTTAAAAAGGGGCTCGATAGTTTTCACAAGATTTGTAGACCTTTTCCAAAATAATTAGCAAAAAATTTATTTTTGGTGTCTTTTTCATCTTGTCTATGAGCCCACCAAGATGAAGTCCAATCTGACATTAGAAGAAAAAAACTTATGCAAGTTTTTTTGTTGATAATTTAGGCATTGCAATGTGAGGAAGTGTGTTGCAAATCTCGTAATTGCGGGCCTAAAAAGCTCTTTGCCCCCAATGTTTTTCCTCATTAGGCTCAATATCCATGAGGGGTTGTAGATGTATTTTGTAATGCACTTGGCATGATCTACAGTTTTTTTTACCCATTCCACTTTTTCTATGTCTTCAAGCATGAGGCCTATGTAATATGCGAGAGATGGAGTCCAAATATAGTCTTATATTTAGGCTCAAGCATATTTCCAGCAAGAACATAGTTTGAGGCATTACCTATGATGATCTACACAACATTATGCTCCCCACTTGCTTAATAATGTCATCCAAAAGCTCAAATAGAAGGGTTGCGTCCTTCGCCTTATTAGATGCATCAAATGATCTCCAAAACATGGTTCCTTGAGGGAAAGAAACAAGGAAATTAATGATAGTGAGGTTCTTTCCATCAGTCCATCCATCTGACATGATTAAAGAACTTTTTTCGAGCCATGGATTTTTATACTCTTGATCCAAATACTCCTCAATGGAAGAAATCTCTTTTTACAAAAAATCGCTCGTCAAGTCATGCATAGTAATTCCTTTGAAGCCCTTTCCTATAGCTATAAAAAATACCCACATAAATTGGTAATAAGGTGAGAGAGCTACATTAAATGATATATCTGCATCATACCACCATCTAGCAATGTATTGAAAAGAAGATTCTTTGCATTATTTTTTTCAATTTTCATCCAAAGTGGGTTGACGACCTAGCTAGGAGGAAGTGAGATTAATAAAGGCAGTGGTGGCAAAGGATGTTAAATAACTTTGGATGTTCAACCTCTTTGTTCCTTTAGATTGTTGGCCTTGATGATAAGACCCAAGATCAAGAAGAACATAGTGAAAGGGGTCATTGGTGAAAGGGATAGAAGAGGAGTCTTGAATCTCAAAATAATGATACCCACTCTCTTTCATGGCTTGTAAAATTTCCTTCTTCCTTGCAATTTCTTTTTCGATATCCTTCTCCCTAGCATTATTATCCTCAAACTTCTCAATCTTGGCAAGGTATTTTTCCCTAACAGAACCTATCACTTCCTTTGGTGCATCACATGGCTTTACATGGCCTCTTATCACAGCCAAGTGTTGTTTCAACATGAGAATACCCCCACCTCCAATAGATTTATTGCAAAATTTTCATATGATTTTTCCATCAATCACATCACAATGAGCCCATGCACTATCCTTGGCTTTTGGAGGCATGCTAGATAGAAATATTTGAAATTTGCAAAAAAAAAATGCTATTAAAAAAAATATTGCAGCTAAGAAAAATTGAAAACCTAACATAGATTTGGGAAAAAATGGGCATATTTAGCTTACAAAATTTGATAGCAAAGAACTAGATATTTGATAACAATGCAACATAAAACAATAAAAAAATTAAATACATGGACAACAATGAAATATGGATTTTTTCAAGTGAAAATCCCTACCTGAAAATGCAAAATAGCTTCCTTAGCCTCCTCTTGAAGATGTCAAGTATACTAATGACTCCAAACTATCTCCAAAATAGCTCCAAGTCCAACTGCAAGCCTCCAAGATGACTACTCCAGCAAAAACTTAACACTCTCCAAGCTCCCAATGAAACTCACAAAAACTCCAAATGAGATGTGTGAGATAAATGAGATAGGATACCTTCTTTTATTGGCTTGGAGGGGGTGTTTTTGGAGGGAAACAACCCTTAGTTTCCCTCCAAACCACCTTAGAAGCCAAAAAAAAAAAGGGTCATGGTGTGTTTGCAACTAGCATGGCAATGAACCGATCAATCTATGACAAAACTGATCGATTTACCCATAAATTGGCCAGTTTCATCATAAAAAGGTCAGTTAGGCCCGATGTTTGTGAAAAATCGGCGAAATTTTCGCTCTGACCGGGGTCTTTTCCTAGTCCAGTTAGTTTGGCCAATGAACCGATCGGTTTGACCGATTTCTGATTTAGACTGACTTAATTTTAAAACTATGCCCGAACAATTCCTAACCAACATGTCCTAATAAAACCCAAGCTAGGCACCTTAAAATGTAAGGAATGTGAGTGCTCATTTCATTATAGGAAATATTAAGTCATTTTCACTCAACTAGAGGTAACCTATTATCACCTCCCTTAAGCCAACAATACATGTACAAATGACAACCCAACATGATACAATGTTGTTATTCATCTTAGGTCACCACATGATAGTCCACGAGGATCATGCTTTTGATTCACCTAAGATTCACTCACCTTCAATGCACTTATCGACAATATTTCCTTGCCATGTCTAACACACACAATCCATCACATTTCTAAGTTGCAGTGTCCTCTGTCAAATTCTTCTAGACATCACCTCATCACTCATTTGTCTATACTAGGAAAGAGACCCTCAATCTTCCTAACATATGCATGGTGTACCTTCCAATCCATCTCATGAATATTCATTGTGAGGCTATCACCAAGTCTTCCATACTGTATGGAATCATCATGTAGCCTTAGACATGTTTTCCTAGTGTCCTCTTTTTCATTCCAGTGCCAATGACACCTCAAGTCAAGTTCTTTCAATGAAAGTCAGTTACTAAAAAGACTAGATAAGATTGTGCTAGCACATCTGGATGGTTCATGGCATTACAATGCAATTGCATTGACTCTGCATATGACAATTTCATGTCAACAATACAGATAAATTCTTCTTGATCTTCAATCTCAATTACTTTATCTCATCAGAAACTCGCAATCACTCACATAAAGCATATTATAGAGTTAACTGTACATAGATCAATCCCTTTGAATTTGGAGCTATTAAAGTTGTTCAAGCGCCTCAAGGTAAACATCCGTAGATGCATACAAAAGAAAATTACACAAGTTCTTTCTAATTATTGCATGTGTATGTAGTACCTACTATAAAGTGTCTCATGGCATAAAAAAGGTGTCAAAGGGACTTCACCTTTCTCGTGACAGATACTCCTAAATGGTTATAGTGCAAAGTTAGAAGCAACACATTTCAAATTATCAAAAGAGTACATCCCACCTTCAATTCTCAGCAACAATAGCTTTCTATCCTTATCCAAGTAAACATTCAAATTGGGACTTAATATTTATGTTTATTTACGATTTTCAATTATGTTAATGGCACTTTGACTTCTAACCCACATCTATTTTAACTCAGAATGTATGAGACGTCTATAAGGATCAAATTCCTTGAAATATAATCTTTCTTAAGGTGCATAACTTAAAGCAAATATTTACACCCAAAAAATCCAATCTCTTATTAGATTATTTTATTATAATGATTTTAAAAAAAATATGTTTTCCATTTTAATTTTTTATCATATATTTCCTATTTCAATTTCCTCTACCACAAAAATAAAAGTAAATATTTTCCAAAAGCTACTTAATCAAAGCCATATAGTAATACTATTAAAATTTGAATATATATTTAATTATTTTTTAAATAGAATTTAAATTAATTTTTATTGTTTTATATGATCTAATACAATATATTATAATCTCTTTAATATTAAATATTAATAGAAAATTATTTTATAATTATATTTATATGCTTTTTAATGACCTGGCCATAAATTTGCTCATACACTCAAAACTTACTAAAATTTAACTATTTTTTGCTAAAATATGATAGTAAAAGTGTTTGAATCTTGTTTTCAATAGTAAAAATAGATTCAACACCATCAAAAACCTTTAAATCACTCAAAACACTGTAACCAAAAATTCCAAAAATTTTAAAGAAATTTTAATAAAATGAAATTCCTTTTTTTCGTAAACAAATTTGCAACATCCCTAAAATAAATATAAAACCTCTGTTAATATTTAATTTATATTAAGTAAATTTTTACCCACGTGTAGATCTTGATATATCTTCACTAATTAAAATGTGGAAAATATATGTTTCTACACAAATAAAGTAATTTACTTAGGCTTAATGAGTGCGCGTGCAAAAAGCATTTTAACGTAAGGGACATCGTGGCGACCAGTTGTGTTTTAAACCCAATTTTATATTGCTCTTATTATTAATATTAATAACATGGCATGCGAGTGCATACGTCAGATTTTCATTATGGTTTGTCCTTTGGTGGGGTCATTGAATGGTTTGGTATAATAGAATATTATTTTCTCCACTTACTTTTATAAAATTCAAATGCTATGACTTAAAGATTACTTTCACAAATTATTAATTGATCAGAATTTTAAAAGCAAAAAATGAGGGAATGTCTTTTTGGAAACCAAGCTTATTCTAATGAAAATTTAGTTTTTGTGATTCATGATTTATAAAAATATTTTTTTTTAAATCATCTATTAAAACTTTTATCGATAGTTTTTAATTATTTATTGTGGTTTATCATTACGACAAGTTTATTTTGTTTTTTTATATCGAAATTCCAAGTTTCTCTTCCAAAATAAAACACTGGTTCATCAGAATTAACTATTTTTATAATTTTATTTTAAATTTAAATAATTTTATTTTATAAAATATAATTAATTATATATATTATTTTAAATTATCAAACAAAAATATTAAAAAAAATCTATATACTTAATTTATTTTAAAATATAATTTTGTAATATATACTAAATTTATTTAAATTAATTAACGAGAACCATGTTATTAACTAGATACAATGTTTGGAGGGTACTGCAACATCACCACTAACAATGTGGTTGAACTCTCAATTCTGGAATATAGGTTCATTCTGGCTCCTCAACAACAACTTAAAAGGATCCATCTCATGAGAGACTCGAATATGATAGTCAAGATGGCCCAAAAGAAAATCAATGGATCGACCATTACAAAAATTGCTAAGAGATGGTGCCTGGAACTACAGTTAGATTGTATTAAACATCTCCTCTCCAACTTCGAGTATGTCTCCACAAGGTATGCTTTCTGAACCGACAACAAAGTGGCAGGTTGGTTGGCATATCGGGGATTGATTAATACACAGAAGAATTTCTCTTTTTCCTGGGGGGATATGCAGAGCAAAGCGGACCTTGACCCTCGAGACATCCAATCCCTCCAAGCTCTTATGGAAGCAGACCTGCCAGTCCACAATGGGGGTGTTTTATGTGATGCACAGATGGAGCGGGTGGTGTCGGCGGTGCCTTTCTGGCCTCCACGTGCGCTCCCTACCCTTAATTAAATTTGTAATGATGATTATAGGACAAAGGTTATCGTTGGCAAGCACGACGACAATTATTTATCCACAATGGTGGCACTTGTATTGTGGTGTTTGGTTGTGGTGGGAGATGACGATGGGGTGCGGTAAGGAGATGATTTATGTGTTTTTGTATGCCCCTCCAAGGTCTCGGCCTTGGGGGAGAAGTGGCATTCAAAATTTGGGTGTTGTAGAGTGGTGGATGGTGATGGTAATTTCCGATCCCTAGGACCCTAGGATGAATTCAGGCACATTTAGGAGTTGTTTTAGGTCATTCTACTCCTTTGGAGGACCGCAGACAGATCGAGAGGAGAAATTGGGGGTTAACCTCAGTGAATTGAAGGGGAAGCATCTCCTTTTGGTTTTCGTAGGGCAAAGCTTTCATCTTCATGTTTGGGGACACTAGTCGACTTTGGGATTGCGCCAAGGTGGGTGGGGAGGTGGGTGGTCACCGAACCCCTCCAAGGTGGCTGGTATAAATTGGTGGCTAGCTTTGTGGCGTATAGCCAGAGCTGCCTCACACATTTCTGCCGGGGTGTGGGGTGGTAGTATGTATTATGGGTTGTGTGTCGTTTGTTTCCGTTTGGCTTTCGGGGAAGAAGATTAGTCCGTGGGGCTCGTCGTTTTTTCATTTGGGTGTGTACTTTGGAGAAGGGAGCATCCTGGGATGTAGCGTCAATGGGGAAGGCCGTGACGGAGTGGAGGCAACCCAAGATAGGGTGAGCATCCAACTCGTGAGGAGGGTGACTTGTTTGGTTCGTCGAACAGTTGCAAGACTGAGGAGGTTGTTGCGGGTGCTCCAGGTCAAGTGGCCACTCCTACCACTTTGGGCTCAATTTCGGCCCAAGTCAGGTACATCCAACTGAACGTTAATGTTCTCCTAGAACAGAGGTATGGAGATCATAACGAGTTGGTTGCATACATTAATGATATCCAATTTAGTCAAAGTGAACTCCTGGAGCAACTTGACAATGTGAGACCCTAGCACATGCACACCAATGACCACCTTCGCAATTTGGAAGCGAGGGTAGAGCATATTGACTATCATATGCATGAATTTGCTGGTCTAAAAGTAGCTCCCCATGTATTTCCCCCCAATCCCCCTCCATAATATGTTGCAATTTCATGTGTTTTTTGTTTTGTTGACTAGTATGTCAAGGCCTTCAAGCCATGTTGAAATAAGTCATGTAGTCGTTTGTTTGTGCCTTCCTCCAAGCCCCAATTTCAACAAGTCTAGTTGGAATAAGAAAATGAATTTTGTACTTTGTTTTTTGACAATAATATAATATTTGAACCTTGACTAACAAGAAAAAAAAAACAGATACAATGTTATAAAATCTTGAAAACCTGCAATAAAAACTAATAAATCTTAAAGCAAAACAAATAAATTTATTAGCTCCCATTTTAAAACAAAACTTGCTTTAATTATAAATAGAATTTTGTATTAATTTATAAGGTATATAAGATAATATTAGAATTATATAATATAAGGTAATAAATTTGAAAGATAATAAAAATATATATGATTTTAAAAATTTATATTTATCATTTAAAGAAAAAATTATCTTAAATAAAATAGAATTATTTGAAAGAATTACTTTTTGTAGACTCAAACACAAAGTCGACCATGACCTCTCAATTAAAACTGCACTAATTAACTAATTCAACTAACCCTCAAAACTTAAAACTATATATATATATATATATATATATATATATATATATATAATTTTATAAATTTATAATAAAAAACAATTCAGCAACTTTCATTTAAAAATTATAAATTTATATCAGTTTTAAATAAAATTTAAAAATACATACATTTAATTATGACTAAGGAGGTAAATTGACATAAATTTATCTAAATTGCCGACAGAAATATTAGAAACGTGCATAAACCTATCTCATTTTGAAATAAAAATATGTATATAAATTCATATAGAGCGCCGTAAATTCATTTAAATGGTCAAACAATACTACCATAAGCGTTTCAATTATAGGGTCTTGTGAGATCCTGGGGACAAACCTATGTTATTTGAACTGACAGATTGTGGTGCTCCTTTGACTTGGGTTTTTCAGTGCATCTTTGCATATGGAGTCTGCTAACAAAATCTCTGTACATGGAAGCAATTGGGTTAATCAGCAGCCAGCAGCAGCAACAGGAATACTAAAAATGGCAGTTTGTAAACAGAAAATGGAAAAGTTCCTGCCCCATCTTTCACAGGTTGCAATTCAGGTGGCATTTGCAGGCATGAATATCCTCAACAAAGTTGCTTTGGAAGATGGAATGAACAACTTCGTCTTTGTGACATACAGACATATCATTGCTACATTAGCGATTGCTCCTTTGGCTTATGTTCTTGAACGTTATGAACTAATGAACCGGTCTCTTTTTTCTGATCTAACCTTCATTTTGGTAAATAAATATGCAAAGCCCTGTCTCCTTTTTTCTAAAATATATGGTTCCACTTGGATGTGATTTCTAGCTTGAGCTTACCTACTTCATGGCTAAAACTGAGCCTATCTAGTATCTACAGATTTACTAAGAGTAAATTTTCCCAAAACGGCAAAACAAACTTGTTCATGTCTGCTGGGATCACCATTGAATATCAGTAATTCAAATGCTGCTTTGCTGTAGTTGATTCTGTTGCTTAGGCGATTAATCATGAAAGAATTTGTCGCTATGCTCCATCACTATGCTTGATAATTTTCTCAAGAAATTTTTATCATCTTATCATATATCCTTCACTGGGTATCTGCAAACCAGAACTGGGAGTCCAGATGAGGACAGGGTACAAACTAAAACTGCCTATTCTTCCCATTGGATTTTATAACCAATAACTTGATCTTGTCCTCCTCTCCACAAGTCATTCTGCACTTCATCTGAGAAGTGTTAATTGTTGGAAGCATCCCACCAATCATAATCACTGATCTTCCATCTTATTCATTGTGTAGTCTTTCTGAACTGCTACCTTGTCTATTCAAAGAGGCAGGGGATTGCATTTTTCTAACTTAGCATCTGTAATTTGAAGTCAGATTTGCTACAAGCCCTTATGTTTTTTTAACATATTGGATGGGAAACAATTGCTAATTTGCTATTAAGGCAGAATGTGATGGGAAACAGGAATTTGAAATCAGATTTGCTACAAGCCCTTATGTTTTTTCAACATATTGGATGGGAAACAATTCCAAATTCTGCCTTAATTGCTATTAAGGCAGAATGTGATGGGAAACAGGAACTTGAAATCAGATTTTGCTACAAGCCCTTATGTTTTTTCAACATATTGGATGGGAAACAATTGCAAATTTGCTATTAAGGCAGAATGTGATCGGAAACAGGAATTTGAAATCAGATTTGCTTCAAGCCCTTATGTTTTTTTAACATATTGGATGGGAAACAATTGCTAATTTTCTATTGATGCAGAATGTGACAGGAAACAGGTTCCTGTGTTAAAGTTATGGGTTTTCCACTTAGTCAACATGTGTAGTAATGTTCATGGTATATTAAAGAATACTCTTAATCTCACTAGATAAAGAAAAAAATCTCTCAAAATCTTTTTATTCAAATACACTCTCTTTTATGAATAAATACGCTCAGATATTGATCAACAAAGTGAAACTTGGCGTGATTAAAGTCCCTCTAAATTGAATCTCTAGCTTGAATCTTTGAGATGAGGAGATATTTCCTCCTTCAAAACCCAAGGGTGAATGTTATTCTGAACTAACGATAGGTTATGGCTTCGGAGTTGCTACTAGTATTAATCCATTTATTCCTCACAAAGCAAACATGTGTTCCATTATGCACCATCGCAAACAACCAACTACTCTATATAGTACTACTTTATTGTTAATCTGTAAACTCCACATTTCTGCTTAATCTGTCCCTCACACAGAGATAATTCTGTCGATATATAGCTGTTAATATGCTCTCTATCTATTATTATTGCAGAAACCAGAGGCCACCATTGACATTATCCATCTTCTGTCAAATTTTCTTGCTTGCACTCGGTGGGTAAGTGGGGATTGCGAGTTGTTTATTGTTGTTGTTCTTTGTGCAATGTTTTCAGACCAGTACAATTCAAGCACACAGGACTGAATTTGATAGTACTTTTTCTCCTATGCAGGATTACAATTGGTCAGAACTTTTTCTTAACAGGATTGTACTATACTAATCCTACTTTTGCTTCAGCAATAATGAATTTAATCCCACCCACCACATTTGTGATGGCCACTATTCTGAGGTAGAAGTTCTATCTCAATATCTTCATCCACTGGTACTTCTCATCTTAAATTTTTCACCTAGGAATTCTAAGTTGGGTTTGATAGAATATTTGAAGTAATGTGCCATCTGATGCTCATGCTTATTTGATCACGGTTCGTTCAGATAGGAGTATGTCGATATTAGGAGTAGGAGAGGGCAAGCAAAGGTCCTGGGCATCATCATTTCTGTATGTGGAGCAATGGTGATGACATTATACCAGGGATCTGAAATCAAACTACTTAATAACAATTTAACAGTATACAAATCCAAAGAAAATAACAGGATATTCGGCTCTATGCTGCTTTTTGGGGCTGTAATTGTTTGGGCAGCCTGGATTGTATTTCAGGTGATCATCACCATGATCCCCAATGTTAATTTTACCTTTTCATCAGTTGATATCGGCTTACAAGGTTTTGAATTGATGGTGAATGGGTGTACTGTTAAAGTAGTTCTTGTTAATTTTATTTGATACATGACTGTTTTCATGAGTTGATATAGGCCTACATGGTTTTGATGGCGAAAATTCAAATGACAAGTAAATTAACTTAAAAAAAACCAGTCTACACTTCACTTTCACTTCAATTGAATGATGATTTTTTTTTGGGTTTACTGCATGCAGGATCCAGTTGTGAAAAAGTATCCAGCTCAATTATCATTGACTGCAATAATGTGTATGCTTGGAACAGTGCAAGCTGGTGTAATTGCTTTGATTTGTGAACATAAGAGATTTAGTGTTTGGGTGATTAGTTGGAATATTGAACTTCTCAGATGTGTGTATTCGGTATGAAGGAATTATTGTTAAATAAAATTCATATAGATTTACACCCCCACTTACAAACAAATATTTTCACCCAGAGCTTGCAAAAGTGCTATGGTAGCTGATCCAACAATTTGAGTCTAAAAAATGATGGATAGAATGCAAATGGTTGTTTCAGGGAGTGATCTGTTCAGCATTTGCAATATTTGTGCAAACTTGGTGTATACACAGAAAGGGGCCTGTATTTGTAACGGTTTTCGATCCATTGTGTATTGTTATAGTTGCAATCTTGCAATATTTTGTTCTTGGGCAAGATCTTCATACCGGATGGTTAGCATATAACAACATTTTCTTCACCTATTTTAATGTTTGATACATTACAGTTTCTGTCATTGTGGATTTTAATGTTTGATCTGCAATGAACCCATTTTAATGTTTACTAGTATATAACAGTTTTTTTGTCATTGTGCATTTGAATGTTTGATGTGTGCAGTATCGTGGGGGCATTGTTGATCCTGGTGGGTCTGTACCTTGTACTGTGGGGCAAAGCAGAGGACTGTAAAATACAGGAAAAGGGTGAGATTACAGACAGTCCAAGTGAAGCAACATATTCCAATGAGAATATCGTTGAAGATGGTCATGACATGGACACCAGCACTGACATTTCAAGGCCATTGTTACAAAATGGGTTTCATTAAATCATAACTTCGCGGTTATCCTTGGTTTGGGAGCTAATTGAAAAAATAGCTTGAACAATGTTTTTGTGAGAGGTTCAACCTGTCAATTGTATTTCTAGTACAAGTCTATGGGAGATTCAAGCAAAAAGAGTGTCAAACTCATCTATCGTCTCAGTTTTCACCATTGATAAATATAATATGAATCATGAGCAGAATTTCCACTTATATCCTTTTCTATTAAAACAAATAACGACAGATCAATAAATTTCACAATAATATGTTTAAATTTTTTTGAAAATTTTGGTGTCATTTTATTTATGATTTAAAAGGTGTCTTATAGTTTTTAATTTATTATTTATTGAAAATAAAAATTATATCCATGTCTATGTACGAATATTTATTATAAAATGATTAAAAGTACGATGTTAACGGATGTTTTTTTTTAAATTGAGCATGAAATTTATATTTTTCATATAAATTGGTTAGATTGCAAACATTTCAATCTTTATTTTATTGAGCTCATAGGCTTATTCTACATCCCAATATCAAGGATATGTAAGTTTGTCTATCTTTCCATCTCTTTCAAATACAAATTATGTTCTAAATAGAAAAATAAGGCCAGACATAATTAAAAATGAATAGAAGTAAAAAAATGTATGACCCCTTTAAAATACAAATTATGTTCTAAATAGAAAAATAAGGTCGGATATAATAAAAAAATGAATAGAGGTAAAAAAATTGTACGAGAAAGATGTTTAAATCTTATACTTACAAAATTATTTTAACAAGAGATTTAAATAAATTATTTGAAGATCTATGTTAACTAATTTATGTCGATATCAACTTCATATATATATATATATATAATAAAACATTTAAATGATGTATATAAAAAATTATTCAATCTGGGCTATCAATAAAATATCTTAATAAGAATATATATATATATATATATATATTAAGTTAAATTTCTACTCATAGAGTTAAAAATGTAAGTAGTCTCATCCCAACCAAGTTTGTTGGCTATTGCTGATAACATATGACAGTGAGACAAAATATAAAGAAAAACACAATCCACAATTCCAAAGGCCATAGACCCTAGTGAATAGATAATATGCATAAAACACATGTAACCATGCTAGTTGTCGGAAATGATGGAAGTTGAGTTTTCAAGAGCAGTACGAGGAGGCGACGGTGGATGAAAGGAGCATTGAACACGCTCCTCAAAATGGGCCATCTAGCTCTCCAATTTCTCGACCTTTTCTGAAAGAAAATTATGGCCTCGCCATACCACCACAACCTGCTCCCATGTATGGCATTGAAAGTAATGCATTTTTCTCAGTGTAGATATTAGTTCTGCATGCTCCTCTTGGTGGACTCGTTCTGACTTCTCAAGATGATCCATCACAGAATGAAGCACCTTGCGACATTGTCCCATTCAGTAACTTTGTTGCAGGCCATGACCACCCTAACGCACCAGCAGTTGACGCCCAACTCTTCCATGGCGGACCGAGTGCCCTCTCACCCGAACTGAAGCAATTTGGCAAACCCTACTTCCAGCAAAACCCCCACGTCTCCCTCCACTGGCAGAAAACCCCAGAATTCTCCCCCCGTGAGCACCACCACCTCTATCGCTAAGGACCCCATGACGCGAGCGCTTGATGTTCCCATCCTCTGACTACTAACACTCTTTCCAAATACCAACTCGATTCAAGCATGAGATTTAGGCGCACCAAACCCTCCAGAGCTTGGCGGCACTTGGGCGAAAGACCTCCCAACACGCGGAGTCAGTCTCATTAGAAACACTCGACATCTCTGAGTGTAATATTCCTTTTGGATGGGAAACAATTGCAAATTTGCTATTAAGGCAGAATGTGATGGGAAACAGGAATTTGAAATCAGATTTGCTACAAGCACTTACGTTTTTTTAAAATATTGGATGGGAAACAATTGCTAATTTTCTATTAAGGCAGAATGTGACAGGAAACAGTTTCCTGTGTTAAAGTTATGGGTTTTCCACGTAGTCAACATGTGTAGTAATGTTCATGGTATATTAAAGAATACTCTTAATCTTACTAGATAAAGAAACAAATCTCTCAAAATCTTTTTATTCAAATACACTCTTTTATGAATAAATACGCTCACATATTGATCAACAAAGTGAAACTTGGCGTGATTAAAGTCCCTCTAAATTGAATCTCAAGCTTGAATCTTTGAGATGAGGATATATTTCCTCCTTCAAAACCCAAAGGTGAATGTTATTCTGAACTAACCATAGGTTATGGCTTCGGAGTTGCTACTAGTATTAATCCATTTATTCCTCACAAAGCAAACATGTGTTCCATTACGCACCATCGCAAACAACCAACTACTCTATATAGTATTACTTTATTGTTAATCTGTTAACTCCACATTTCTGCTTAATCTGTCCCTCACACAGAGATAATTCTGTCGATATATAGCTGTTAATATGCTCTCTATCTATTATTATTGCAGAAACCAGAGGCCACCATTGACATTATCCATCTTCTGGCAAATTTTCTTGCTTGCACTCGGTGGGTAAGTGGGGATTGCAATTTGTTTATTGTTGTTGTTCTTTGTGCAATGTTTTCAGACCAGTACAATTCAAGCACACAGGACTGAATTTGATAGTACTTTTTCTCCTGTGCAGGATTATAATTGGTCAGAACTTTTGCTTAGCAGGATTGTACTATACTAATCCTACTTTTGCTTCAGCAATAATGAATTTAATCCCACCCACCACATTTGTGATGGCCACTATTCTGAGGTAGAAGTTCTATCTCAATATCTTCGTCCACTGGTAATTCTCATCTTAATTTTTTCACCTAGGAATTCAAAGTTGGGTTTGATAGAATATTTGAAGTAGATGTGGCATCTGATGCCCATGCTTATTTGATCACGGTTCGTTCAGATTGGAGAATGTCGATATTAGGAGTAGGAGAGGGCAAGCAAAGGTCCTGGGTATCATCATTTCTGTATGTGGAGCAATGGTGATGACATTATACCAGGGATCTGAAATCAAAATACTTAATAACAATTTAACAGTATACAAATCCAAAGAAAATAACAGGATTTTCGGCTCTATGCTGCTTTTTGGGGCTGTAATTGTTTGGGCAGCTTGGACTGTATTTCAGGTGATCATCACCATGATCCCCAATGTTAATTTTACTTGATACATGACTGTTTACAGTCTACAATTCATTTTCACTTTACTTGAATGATGTTTTTTTTGGTTTTACTACAGGCAGGATCCAGTTGTGAAAAAGTATGGACGTATGCTAGGGGAGAGGGGTCAGTGCCTGAACACCTCAGCGCTGACTGGACCCGGGGCCACGTAAGGAGGGCCACTTCATGTATGACACTTATCCGTTCGCATGGCATTCACGTGGCGGGCACGTATAGCCAGTCCCTCCGGTCTCTTACCTGTCCTGCCGGTCGTCTCCCGCCATATTGTGGAGGCTTCTCGACGAAGCCTCATTTCCCGCTCTGGGTCTGATTGATGTGCGTTCTCCGCTCCGCTCATTGTGCGTCGTTTCTCCGATGCCCGACGCCTCCGCCGCCACTGTCTGCGCGCTCCATCCGTTGTTATGGCACCAGTGCTCTCCTGGCTCGAGCTCCCATGGCCCTGGTTCGGCTGCGGCGACATTCCAATTGTGGGTGGTTTATACTCTGTGGCTGTTCACACTGGGTTGTGTGTTCGTTCAACCTCACCTCTGTGGTGGTTTAACCTCGGCGCTGTGGTGGTTATACTTCGGCGCTGTGTGGTTTAGGGTCGGCTCTTTGCTCTTTATGCTTGGCTCTGTTTTGTCATACCTCGGTCCTGTGGTTGTTTTACCTTCGCCCTTTCGCAGTTTTATTCGGCTCTGTAGTTGTTTTACTTGGCTCAGCCCAGTGGTGGTTTTAACTCGGCTCTGTGGTGGTTTTTCTCGGCTCTGTGGTGGTGGTGATCATACCTCGGCTCCATGGTGGACATACCTCGGCTCTGTGGTTCGGCGCTGCGTGTTTTACAGGTCTGTATGCTACGAAGTTTGTTTTCAGGTGTGTTTTTCAGATCTGGATGCTGTGAATTGTGCTTTCAGGTGTGTTAGTCTGTTAGTTTTAAGTGTTTTTTCATTTTTTTTAATGTTGGTGCTCTGTGAATGATTGTGTTTTTTATTTTTTGCAGGTCAGTGGAGAAGCCAAGGACAATGCAGTTGGCTGGCAAGGCAAGGAGGAAGGCCAGGAGGGAGAGAAATTGGATGAGAGGAGTTTTAAGGTAGGACTCTGTCCTGCCAGTGATATATATGTGTTTGTAAACACATTTAACCTTGAGGAGATGTTCTCTGTTGAGATTTTTTACTGTTTTACTGTGGTTTTACAGTGTTTGATTGTGGTTTTACAGTGTTTTACTGTTGTTTTACTGTGTTTTACTGTGGTTTACTATGGTTTAGGGTTTTACTGGAGTTTTACTATCTGTAGGGTTTAGGGTTTTAATTGCAAAATCGAGAGGTTTACTGTTGTCTCTCTCGTTGGAAAATTAGAATCCAGCCTTACTGTGGTTTAGGGTTTTAATTGGAAAATTAGTTTTTGTGGTTCTCTGCTTATGAATTTTAAGTCTTCTCAGTTACATGTGAAAGCAATGAAATTCAGTGTTTTATTGATACCCAATGGGGAAATTCTGTGCTGGAAAAACGGGAGTATTGGACTTTACTGATACCCAATTGGGATTTTGATTAGGGTTTCTTACCGTGGATGTTTATTTATTTAGGGATTGCAAAAAAATGAGTTTGATGCGCTGTAATTTCAGCCTCGGGCTTTATTGTATTTGTATTTTGTTTGACAAGATGATTCTTCTTATCATTGTGCTCCAAGGGTGCCTTGTCCCCAACTTGGGAATCTTACAATGCAATGTAACCAGCTCAAAAGACTCTAGAGAGATCTGTTCGGCTAAGAAGCCAATCGAGAGGTTTATTGTTGTCTCTCTCGTTGGAAAATCAGAATCCAGCCTTACTGTGGTTTAGGGCTTTAATTGGAAAATTAGTTTTTGTGGTTCTCTGCTTATGAATTTTAAGTCTTCTCAGTTACATGTGAAAGCAATGCAATTCAGTGTTTTATTGATACCCAATCGGGAAATTATGTGCTGGAAAAACGCGATTATTGGACTTTACTGGTACCCAATTGGGATTTTGATTAGGGTTTCTTACCGTGGATGTTTATTTATTTAGGGATTGCAAAAAAATGAGTTTGATGGGCTGTAAGTTCAGCCTCGGGTTGTATTGTATTTGTATTTTGTTTGACAAGATGATTATTCTAATCATTGTGCTCCAAGGGTGCCTTCTCCCCAATTTGGGAATCTTACAATGCAATGTAACCAGCTCAAAAGACTCTAGAGAGATTTGTTCAGCTAAGAAGCTAGTCGAGAGGTTTACTGTTGTCTCTTTCATTGGAAAATCAGAATCCAGCCTTACTGTGGTTTAGGGTTTTAATTGGAAAATCAGTTTTTGTGGTTCTCTGCTTATGAATTTTAATTCTTCTCAGTTACATGTGAAAGAAATGCAATTCAGTGTTTTATTGATACCCAATCGGGAAATTCTTTGCTGGAAATTCAATGTTTTATTTACTCTGCTAAAGTTGCCTATGACTTGCACCTGACTCAATGTTTTGGAATGACCCACTTGCATGGGCTAGACTACTACCCATGAGGAACGAAACGTGTTCTTGATAAATTTCAATCTTTCTGGCGAGTTAAAAATACCTTCGCTTTACCATCCAACCAAGTTTGACTGATTTAGTTGCTTTTGTTTAGATTGCACTTGAACATTATAACGTAGGATTTCAAGAGTTGTATAATACTATTAGTCTTTACTCTTGTCATTGTTGCAATTCTATTTTACACGATTGCTCTTTTGGACTGTAGGATCTCAAGAGTTGTATAATACTATTAGTCTTTACTCTTGTCATTGTTGCAATTATGTTTTACACGATTTCTCTTTTGGACTGGTTTATTGTATTTAGATGTTTTTTGAATCACTTGACATTTAGAGAGCCATACAATTCATCTCTCATCTTAATTGAATCACTTCAATTCAGTAAAAGATGGGCAACGATTTAGTTGCTTTTGTTTAGATTGCACTTGAACATTATAACGTAGGATTTCAAGAGTTGTATAATACTATTAGTCTTTACTCTTGTCATTGTTACAATTCTATTTTACACGATTGCTCTTTTGGACTGGTTTATTGTATTTAGATATTTTTTGAATCACTTGAAATTTAGATATATTACAATTCATCTCTCATCTTAATTGAATCACTTCAATTCAGTAAAATATGGGCAACGATTTAGTTGCTTTTGTTTAGATTACATGAACATTATAGCATTAGGATTTCAAGGATTGTACTAATACTAGTCTTTACTCTTGTCATTGTTGCAATTACTTTTTTACCACGATTGGTCTTTTATACCCGGTTTATTGTATTTAGATGTTTGAATCACTTGACATTTACAAAGCCATACAATTCATCTCTCATCTTAATTGAATCACTTCAATTCAGTAAAAGATGGGCAAGGATTTAGTTGCTTTTGTTTAGATTTCACTTGAACATTATAACGTAGGATTTCAAGAGTTGTATATTAGTCTTTACTCTTGTCAGTGTTGCAATTCTGTTTTACACGATTGCTCTTTTGGACTGGTTTATTGTATTTAGATGTTTTTTGAATCACTTGACATTTACAGAGCCATACAATTCATCTCTCATCTTAATCAAATCACTTCAATTCAGGAAAATATGGGCAACGTGTTAGTTGCTTTTGTTTAGATTGCACTTGAACATTATAACATAGGATTTCAAGAGTTGTATAATACTATTAGTATTTACTCTTGTCATTGTTGCAATTCTGTTTTACACGATCTCTCTTTTGGACTGGTTTATTGTATTTAGATGTTTTTTGAATCACTTGACATTTACAGAGCCATACAATTCATCTCATCTTAATCGAATCACTTCAATTCGGGAAAAGATGGGCAACGATTTAGTTTCTTTTGTTTAAATTGCACTTGAACATTATAACGTAGGATTTCAAGAGTTTTATAATACTGTTAGTCTTTACTCTTGTCATTGTTGCAATTCTGTTTTACATGATTGCTCTTTTGGACTGGTTTATTGTATTTAGATTTTTTTGAATCACTTGAAATTTAGAGAGCCATACAATTCATCTCTCATCTTAATTGAATCACTTCAATTCAGGAAAAGATGGGCAACGATTTAGTTGCTTTTGTTTAGATTGCACTTGAACATTATAACGTAGGATTTCAAGAGTTGTATAATACTATTAGTCTTTACTCTTGTCATTGTTGCAATTCTGTTTTACACGATTGCTCTTTTGGACTGGTTTATTGTATTTAGATGTTTTTTTTGAATCACTTGACATTTACAGAGCCATACAATTCATCTCTCATCTTAATTGAATCACTTCAATTCAATTATGAATTCAATTTATTTGTTCAATTATGAATTCAAAAATCTAATATAGGCTAAGGCTATAACTTAAATTGCTCCCTGTGTTGATCTAACTGATATAGGCTAAGGTTATAATGTCTCGATTAGGAATCAATTGCTCCCCGTGTTGATATACTTTCCTGCCACGTGAAAGGAATGCAAACGGATAACTTACGTACATGACGTGGCCCTCCTTACGTGGCCCCTAGTCCAGTCAGCGCTAAGGTGTTTGGGAACTGACCCCTCTCCCCTATATAATCTCACAATCCTTTAATTATAGTTTTTATTGATAGTCATAAGAAACATTAAATCAATCTTTTTATGCAGTATTGCATATTAAGTATGGTATGTTGAGCTTGATAAAAACATTTTAAAGATTTTGAATTAGGATGTGGGTATTCTGGGTACTGCATAATTTAATTGATTTTAGGACATCTACTTAATAGGATGCAATGCAAGACCACTTCATCTCTCATCTTAATTGAATCACCTATGTACAATGTTTAATTATGAATTCAAAAATCTAATATATGCTAAGGCTATAACTTCAATTGCTCCCTGTGTTGATCTAATTGATATAGGCTAAGGCTATAATGTCTCGATCAGGAATCAATTGCTTCCCGTGTTGATATACTTGTTATTTAACATGATATTTGGTATCTGTTTCTGTTCATCAAAGAGCATGTAATGTTCAAGGGATAGTTTGTTTAGATGCAATCAGATTGTTTTGTTAATGATGTTCAATTCAATTATGAATTCAATTTCTTTGTATAACCACCACAGAGCCAAGGTATAACCACCACAGAGCTGAGTATGTTAACCTCCTTTTTATTGAGTGATTTTGATTGATGAAGTTTGAAATGAATTTTGATGATACTTGTTATTTAACAGGATTAGATGCAAACAAGGGATAGTTTGTTTAGATGCAATTAGATTGTTTTGTTAATGATGTTCAATTCAATTATGAATTCAATTTCTTTGTTCAATTGTGTCATAAAAAATCTAATATAGGCTAAGGCTATAACTTCGACAGATTAAAAAACTTGTAGGATTTAGAAACTGTTTGATATGTAGGAATTATGAACTATTTGATATATAACTTCATAAAAAATCTGATATAGGCTAAGGCTATAACTTCAACAGATTAAAAAACTTGTAGGATTTATAAACTGTTTGATATGTAGGAATTATACACTGTTTGATATATAACTTCATAAAAAATCTGATATAGGCTATAAGGTTATAACTTCAACAGATTAACAAACTTGGGGGATTTAGACACTGTTTTATACATACTAATTTGAAAATGTTTGTAGCTTCCCAAACATCCATGGATGCTATCATTAGCAAACCCATTTGATCCTTACCAAAATCACAGTGTCTTGTAGTTACAAAAATTAAGTCATGGCACCTCTATGCTTGATGGCTTCCATTTCCTGCATTGCCCAAGTATGGTGGACTGCCCAACATTGGATGATTAGGATGTGCCTGAATGTTGGCATATGGTTGACTCCAATTTTCTCCATGTAGCCATGGTGGGACTGAGTAGCCCAAGTGTCCACTTGTGTTACTAACCCCAGCACTGACTACAGGTGTCATATAAACACAATTAGGATTCAAACCCGCACTGGTAGGGGTATAAGAGGTGGGCCTAACCCCTGCCTGATAGCTAGGGACTTGGATGTTAATCAGGTCTTGGAATGATGGTGTCTGCTCTGCAATGTGGTCCAGCGTGTTAGACATCAACCTATTTGCCTCAAACTGGCTTGAACCATGGTCTTCTCTACTTGTCACCCCTTGTCCTTTTTCCAACTCTTGCTGAACCTTTCTTGCCTCTCTCTGTTGCCTTGCCAATTTCTTTTGATGTTCCTTATCTTCCCTTGCTTTTTGTCTTTCCAACCTTTCCTTTGCTCGATCTTTTGCTGTTGCAATCCTTGCAACCCTCTTTTCATTGGCTAACTCCTTCTTTCTCTTTTTAGCTTCCTGAATTTCATTCTTTTTACGTTCAGACTCAAACATTAAATTCATATAGTCTTCAGATGTGAGCAATTGTGAACTCCTCCCTAAACGAAGATAATCTAAGCTTGAGTTCCTTGATGAGGCCTTCACTCTCTCTACTGGTAGCTTTAGGAATGCACCAAGTAATCTCTGCTTTTCCGGACTTGCCTGCAGGATTTCATCTTCTAGGACAACTGATTGGCCCCCATTGTTGTCTTCTTCAGGTACTTCATGCTGAATAGGCTCCTCTTCTAGTGATCCATTGTCCACAAAATAATGAACAAGTTCGGTGTTCAACCCTAATGGTTGTGAAGGCATGTCCATGCTTTCATCCTCATTGGTGGTAGATACATTATTTCCAGTGATATTCATCACGGCCTCTGCTAGCCATAATGGTGCACTTACTTGGGTTGGCATGGTCAATTGCTCATTGTCAGCTGCATCAGTGGGTGTCACAGCCTCATTGATATTGTTAGTTGGTTCATCACTGAACTGTGTCTCACTGACATGCTCAACATCATCACCACCATAGAACAACCCTTCAGAAAGGGACATTATACCTTCAGCAGTAGCTACATCTTCTTGGGCACCAAAATGCTCTTCTAAGTTCTCTGCTTCTTGACCTTCCACTTCAAATTCTTGGCTACATGTGGTATCATGCATAAGAGCATCAAAATTGAGTGGCCATATACCAGTCCTCCTAAATCCAGTCTTGATATTAGAAGGTGTGAGAGCCCTTTTAAATGCTTTACTTGCAAGCTCAGCTAGCTCAAACCTCTTTACTTCCACCCCTGGATTCTTTTCCATCCATGAAGCTCGCTCGACCCTGAAATAGTTCTTGAAAGGCCCAAACACACTCACATCAATGGGGCTGTAATCTGTGAGTAGTATGATCCGGCAATGTTAACAGGTCAATGCCCAACTTATTGGCCTCCTCGATTGTCTGCACAACCATGTGGCTTCCATGGCCATCTAAAATCATCAAGTGCCTGTTTTCAGGCGAGACACCACCCGGTACGGAAGCAGCAAAGTGGCAAATCCAATTTAGGAACAGTTCCTTTGTCATCCATGCATGCCCCTGGTTCACAATTCTGTATATAATTTTTTAGTTGAGTTTTACCTTTAAATAGATAAAATCCTGGTATAGATGAACCAATTGCATTGACACAGGCAAGAATTGTGATCCACTCCCTGCTCTTAGGCAATATCTTAGGCACATTTCTACTCCCTCTCTTGGAAATTACCCGCATACCGCAATTTCTTCCTGCCTGTAAGCCTGTTTCATCGCAGTTCCATATATGGTCTGGGGCATACACTAGTAGAAAATGCCGAAATTAGTGACTAGGTGACTAAAAAATTTAGTCATCGCAATTATTTCAAGTGAATTACTACTAAATTTAAGCAATTTTAAGTGATCGAACTAAAAATGACTAACTTAAACGACTAATTTAGTCTAGAGATAAAATATACAACTAGATAATAAGTGACTAAACTAAAAACGACTAACTTAAATGACTAATTTAGTCTATGACTAAAATATATGACTATATAATAAGTGACAAAATTAATAATGATTAACATAAATGACTATTATAGTCCAAGAATAAAAATATGACCAAATAACAAGAACAACAAGTATAGAATTAGTCATTTATGTTAATAATTTTTAATTGTGGCGGATAATTGTTTTCAAGCCAACAACTATAAATTGTGGAATACCATTTAGTTTGGAAATTATCTCCTCCCAAGTCTTAATTTTATATTTCCTTCTTATTTTTTGTCAAAATACATTATCCCACTAAAGGGATGCATGCCCTTTCAACTTTGTGAATATATGCTTCACTCTCTCGGGGTCCTCAATTTCTCAAACTCTAGGGATTTCTCCATATTCCCAATCTAATAAATCATATAGTCTTATCTCCCATGGGGCTTCTAATTTTCACTCTTCATTACTCACATCATGAATATCTACAACAACCCCTATTTTCTTAGCTAATTCCTTCATGGAATCCATTATAGTTAACATAGACCTCAACATCTAGGTGATTTTATTTGTAGCTATGTTTCCCTCTACCCTATGCTTGTATTCCTAATTCTTTATGCGCTCTTTTGCAATTCTCCTTATTATAGATCCACCAAACAAATTATTTTTAATGACATTGTTCTTCAATTTATATGTAGGTCTTAAACCTACTTTGATACCAAAATAATGCAACCTACATTAGTATTTGCATAGGCAACAATAATCATGGTTACAAATCCACTTCAAACAGAACACATGATAAGCAATTAAAAACACGCACAAATTTTTGTATTCTAAACAAAATAAAAAATGACTTTACTCTTAGAAAAGCATAAAACCCATATCAAGAACCACTTAATTCTTGTTTTGATTAAACTAACTTTTTATACTCAACATTTCATTATAATTTACACTCTCAATAATATATATATATATTACAACATTTTAAATTTCAATAAACCAATTTTTAATCAATCAACCACTTACAAACTGTAATAATTATAAATAAGTAAAATAATAAAAAACTCTCTGAATTTTATAATAAAAAGAAAATAACCAACCAAAAAAATAAATTTTATCACAAACACACTCGGTATAAATAATTTTCCTCAACAAATTCAATTTTCCCTCAGTAATTTCTGTCCATTTTCAAATTTCCCTCCATAGTCTCGGTCCATGACTTTACATCAATGAAATCATCTAAATCCTCAAACCCTCAAGGACTTCAATAAACCAGATCCTAATAGTATGCCTCCAACAAAATCCTCTGATATCCACCATTATTCCCCAACGGCCTCTGAAAAGATGAGGAAGATGGAGGCCATGAACAACAATGGAAAGGAGGTGGCTAGGGATCCGACGGTGGTTTTCCTCTGGTGATCACAATGACCTGAATGATTGTAGAATCGACGAAGAAACCCTCGATGGCATTGCCTTCGTCTAGTATGTGGGCACATAGAATCAGCCATGATTATGCTCCTTCGTTCCCTTTCTTACATCCCCAGGACGCCCCGAGGAGGCTTCAACCATGGCAGTTGATCCTCTGCCTCGGCTTGTCCAACAAGGCCATTAATTCCACCCTCACCACGGATTTAGGGTTGCAGCTCCTCCATGTCCACACAACCAGAGCCGTGGAGGTGGTTGATATTGTGATGGCATTGTTGCACATGTGCTTGTTGTTAAAACAACGATTTTCCAGCTCCTGTTGGCTTGTATCGCTCCAGCTCTAATGCCAAGGTACCCACCACCATGGTCTCATGCTCAGGATCAAATTCTGACCAGCCTCGGCCTACACTCTTACCACAAAGATCTTGGAATCCAAGATGACAGTCCTCTATTAGGATTGCGAAGAGGTATGTGTTATTGATACCTTTTTTGTATTTTTTAGAACACTTTCCTCTAAATAAATGCTTTTTCAAGTCAACTCTCTAGTGGCATTTTAGAATTAATGAGCCCCAAAAAACATTCTAGAACATCAATTTTTTTTTGGCATTTGAATGTTGGATCTGTGTACATTTATGAAAATTCCCTAACAAACATTATCTTTAAATAAACACTACCCAAGGGTAATTTTCAATGACCTTCCATGATTTTTTTTTTCCAAAGGACGGGCATTAACCAAACATTTCAAGCCATGGAGCGTTTCTTTGGCTTTAGAATGGTGGATCTAGAAACATTGCACTCATAGGAATTATATCGCGACCAACGTCATCTCAATGTGTATAACATTTACATAATTATTTTCCTATGCTTGGGGACATGAGTGTGATTTTAAACTTCCCTTTATGTGAAGGGAAAAGTTGTGAGAGGGTGCAGATATTTCCCTCCAGCCACCAAATAGATGGATACTTTTAATGGTTTTCTTTCGACAAGTAACCATGTGTCGCTCCACTGTGTTGTGACAAAAGAAACACTACAGATTCTCAATCTTGAAACTTTCCAACACATAAAGAGAGGTAATGGATCTAGATTATTTCAAACTATTTCTATTTGGCACTATTAGTTTATTACATTCTCCAGAACATAGTATTCAAAACCAGAACTAGTGACTGGACTAGTCCACATATCAAACTGGGTTTCAAACTAGAACCGGTCAAACCAGGATTGGTTAGATCTTGTTAATTTTAGGTTAACATGTTATTTTCTTAGGGAAGTTACTTCATGGATCCATATTAGCCCGATTTTCCATTAGCAATCACATAATACATCGTTATAATGACAGTAACTGAAGAAAGAACATAGACAAAAGATGCAGTATACAAGCCAAGACAAGAGTACACAAGGATATGGCACAAGCCAGGGAAAAAACCCCAAGATGTGGAAAACCCTTGATCAATTCATCCTATTATTAATATCAAATGTTCAGCAGAGAGATAAAATACAATAATTTAAAGTCAAAATGACTTGCCAATTTGAAGATCTAATATGACTGCCCTTGGACAAGTGAATAGCCCAAAACTGCGATTTCATCATTTTGTCAATAGTAGTCAGCTAAGATCTGGTTAGGGTTTCTTACAGTCCACTATTTTTCCATTCAATTGATCAAGAAACCCTCCTTTCAACTGCAACTTTCGTTGGCAAGTAATAGGTTTTCCATCGCTAGCCCTTAGAATTGATTTGAACCCAAGATAGGATTCTCGACCCCTCTATATAACCTGGTACATGCCTGTGGACCTATCTGGAGTAATGGCTCTGAAGTGCAGACACAGTAAGGGAGAAATTATTCTTTAATTTACCATAGATAAGCTCGAAGTCAATACCCAAACATGACCTAACTTTCTGGGGTTGAATTCAGACTTGTAATGACAGGATTACCCATACAAGTTGCCCTGAAATTTCATCAAGTCATGTGGCTCTTTATCTGAGGAATCATAGCCCTAGTTGTTGAAGAAGAAACCCAAAACAAAAAACCCTTCATCCTCTTCAAGAGCTTGGCTACCGTAGATATAATTTGGAGGCCTTTGATGTATCAAATGAGGTTGAAGGCACCTCTATATATACAATTTTTAAAGGAAAAAATACATGATTGTTGGGACTTATGATGATGAGGCTAACCTTGACAATTTGTACATGAGTGGGCGTAAATTCAAAAACACACTTTTTCTTGTACAAATTTGATGATCTTTAGGTTGATTTTGGTCCTCTCGAAAAGAGGAGTTCATTCAATAATCATCTCCAACAAATAGGCTATCCAATGGTGGAATTTGGCCCTAGTTTCTAATTATAACACTCCCTCTCAACTAGGGAGAATTCCACTTGATAGTTTATCATGCCATTCGGTCATCATGAAATATCTTGACATCACGTGCCATCTTTGTATATTATCTATTCTCTACTCTACTGAACATTGATAAGAATAATGAAGAAGAATCGATCAAGAGTGAGTCACAAGACCTTACCACTCTCCACTTACAAAAGTCAGTCCAGACTCCATATAACCAGATGTAAAATCGTAATCAGACTTGATCTCAAGTGATCAAGTTTGTTGAACATCATTCATCCTAGACATAGGGAGTGTGACAGTACATGATGTGTCCATAAGTAGTGTTATGGTCCCAACCACTTTTCCCAACTCATTGGCCAGATGAGAGGTACTTCCCATGTGTCCTAGACTACATGGGTAGGATGATGCAGGAACACTAGCAGGGAAAGAATATATCACATCCTGCTCACAACCACACATAGGGAAAGGATAATCCATATCCTACAAACACAATTCACAACCATATGTAGGGAAAGGAGAAACCACATCCTACAAACACATGTCACAACCATACGTAGGGAAAGGAGAAGCCACATCATGCAAACACATGTCAGAACCATACATAGGGAAAGGATAAACGACATCCTAATGCATGCAAACCAAGAGTAGGGAAAGGATAAACCAAGTCCTACATGCATGCTAATCAATAATCGTAAGAAGGATCCTACATGTGGGGAAAGGGTGAACCACGTATCACCGACATGTCAACATCAATCACAGGGAATGAGCATCCTACATGTGGGGAAAGGATGAACCATGTATTACCGACATATCGAAAAGCAGATGCTTGAATGCATCTCTCACTAGATATCCACAAGAGAAGGTGAACCACTCATCCTACTCTTATGCCATAGGAGAAGGTGAACCTCTCATCCTATGCATATCTCATCAATCATAGGGGAAGGTGAACCACTAACCCTACACATATGTCAACCATCATGGGGTATCATAGGGGAAGGTGAACCACTCACCCTATACATAACGCACCAATAGGGGAAGGTGAACTACTCACCCTATACATAGTGCACCAATAGGGGAAGGTGAACCACTCACCATATGGTTGCTCATAGCTCTCAAGAAGTACCCTAGGTCCCCAGGAGCTCCCAAAGCTCAACGTTCAACCATGAACCTCCTAGCAAGGTCTATCCACAATTCCCAGCCTCTCTCTGAAGAAATTAATCTGTTAATTCAACAATGATGAATCTAGGTAGCTTTTCAATGTATTGTAAAGCGGTACCCAATTTATGTGGAGTACAGATTCTTTGAAGAATATCGCAATATAACATGTGCTCAAATGGGTTACTGAAAAACTTCTTCAACCAAAATGGATTCATAATAATACATGCGTGTTTCTCTATACAATCAATCTCAATAGTGCTTTTAGAGCAACCAAATCAAGAGATATAGTACTAGATGTACTCTTTCCATCCATCATACTGCCAATCGATCCAACATCAGAATATTCATGGAATCTTGGATTTCATTTGTGTACCTAAAATTATAGACAATAGAGTCACTGAGATATCTTACTAAGCAACTATAAATATATATAGAGAGTCTTCATAGCGAGGAATTTATCTAGGACTCCGGGGATCCCACAAGATATGCATATGCAGACTCGCAACTTCTTCATCGGATGTTAAGTGCATGAAATAGATCATTAAGTCCAGGTTAGATCCCTCTTACTTTGAGAGGGTCATCAATCATATATCATCAATATCTACACCTTTATGTCTCAGTGTAACTTACTCTGGATATATATAGAAAGTGACCTTGCCAAAATATAACCAAAGTCATGATCATGCAACTTCCATGCAGACTTTCAAATAATAGGGATATATCTGAGTTATTTCCCTTATCAATAAACATTTGGCGAGAAGAGTCATCAGGTCATATTGCCAAGGATTCTATAGCTCCCTCTTAAGACTTGTTTCATGTGATCATCTAGCTTTCAATTACGAGCTTCTCAAGCAAGGGATGAGACTTTTCATGAGGCAACTGCAACAATAAACTTCAAGGAAGCTCAAGGTCAAAGAGGAAAATTTTGAAGAATTGTCATGGTTCTTCTTTAATTAGGCAGAAGAAATCCTCCCATGATATTATTTCAAAATATCTAAATTATCCTCCATTGCTAGGTGACAAATGTCAAAATCAACATCTCATCTGCTTATTGTGCTCATACAAGCATATGAGCATTGTTATAGAGATATGCTCCAAAGTCCCAATGCACTTCTTCACTTAGTTGTTCTTTAAAAAAAATGGTTTCAAGAGTGCTGCACCCCTTTTCAAAATCTAAGGTGCTACAAATTCTTTTACGGGAAGATCCCTGTAGCTTCTTCAAAAGATAAGCTATCCAATGTTTCCATATGTATTGTTCACAACTTCGATAGTGAACAAGGCTATAATACAATCATCAATTTACTGGGGCTACAATATATCATTATGGCTACTTGATTGTAGTAATATCATGCATAATGTTGGACTTGAAAAGAGATAATAGATGATGTCGAGCTGTAGAGAAGTGTCACACATAGAACTGTACCATATATCATTGTGAGGTAACCAACAATATTCACTTTACATGGTTCTATTATAGCTTCAGGTCTTCAAACTTCCAGGAGCATGATTCCTTTCGAATGATCCAAGATCTTTGCTTACAAACATGTCTTCAACAAAAGCTCCTCTGCTACTTAAGGCTTAGTATAGAAAAACTAAAAGATGGTTAACTGTGTTATAAATATCGAATGCTTTCATCGCTTGATGCCTATAGCTATGTAAGTCAAAAAATCTTCAAAAGTCGGCTCAATTGATATAAGAAGTATAGATCATGTCATTGTAGAGTGTGCTGGACTTGGTTCACATTCATCATTTATCACTATATGATGTACATATGCATTAATGCTCTGGAGCCTTACTAATGATTCATCAACATAGGGGCCTTGGCTTCTTTTTCTTTATGAGTTGAGAGTTGTAGTTGTGTCTAGAACAATAGTAAACTAAGGTTATTATTTTCTAGGCTATGAGAGGAAGAGAAACTCAGAAGTTCAACAAAGAGATATAAGAAACAAATGTCAACATACTACCCAAGGCCATGACTGATCATAACTTTGATTAGAATTTCCATACTTTAATAGCTTTTTAAAATACCATAACTGTTTCAGGGCTTGCAAGAATGCCATGCATATACCAATATTGACTGAATGTATGTATATATGTTGATTGTTGACGCCAATATTGCTCTGCCTGCAAATATGATGTCATGCACATACTACAGAAACCATGTCAATATATATACGCAATACCATAATGTCTTCTTATAATTAGAGTATCTATTTTATGCATACAATGTGGATAATATTACATGGCTAAGATGACATCAATACTGTATGCAATAATCATATCTGAAACCATACACTAATTTCTATATGGTTTTGTCATATCAAAACATTTCCTGCTCTTTAAATATATTGTTGGAGACATATTTTATGTGCCAATGTGCTGAGAATGCAAAATTACATATGCAATGAGCCAAAAGAGGTACGATGGATTCAGAACCATGTGAGGTGCCTAACACTGACAGGTGCCTAATATCAAATGTTCAACAAAGAGAGAGAGTACTATAATTTAAAGTCAAAATGACTTGCCAATTTGAATATCCAATATGACTTCCCTTGGAAAAGTGAATAGACGAAAACTGCAATATCATCATGTTGTTAATAGTAGTCAGCTAAGATATGGCTAGGGTTTCTTACAATCCACTATCGTTCCATTCAAATGATCAAGAAACCCTCCTTTCAATTGCGGATTTCCTTGGCAAGAAAGAGGTTGTCCATCGTTGGCCCTTAGAATTGATCTGAACCCAAGATAGGTTTCTCGGCCCCTCTATCTAACATTGTGCATGCCTGCGAACCTACCTGGAGTAATGGCTCTGAAGTGTGGACACAAAAAGGGAGAAATTCTTCCTTAAATTGATCATAGGTTGGCTTGAAGTGAGTACCCAAACATGACCTAACTTTCCGAGGTTGAGTTCAAACCTGTAATGGCAGGATTACCCATACAAGTTACCCTAAAATTTCATCAAGTCATGCAGTTGTTTATCTGATGAATCTCGGCCCTAGTTATTTAAAAAGAAACCCAAATTAGACAACCATGCGTCCTCCTCAAGAGCTCAACTACCTTAGATATAAATTGGATCCCTTTGATGTAGAAAATGAGGTTGAAGGCCCCTCTATATATACAAATTGTTTAAGGTCAAAAGACGTGACCGTTGGGCTTTTTTATGATGAGGCCAACCTTGACAATTTTAACATGAGTGGGCATAAATTCAAAAACACACTTCTACTTGTCCAAATTTGATGATATTTAGGTCGATTTTGGTCCTCTGAAATGAGGAGTTCAATGGAATAATAATCTCCAACAAATAAGCTATCCAATGGTGTAATTTGGCCCTAATTTCCAATTTTAATAGACCTCAATGAACCGGGCTTTAAAAAAATACATGAAATAATTATTTTTTAATGAAAAAACTATTTTTAAGATTTAAAACCATGATTCCAAAGCAATAGAGATAAAATATGCAAATTGTTTTCATCTATATACCATGAAAAGGTGAATATATCAAAATGGAACCGAGTGCAATACATATCAACAACAAAAAAAATAATCAATGAGGCTCTAAATGGACTTTAGAGTCCAAAAACAATGCTACAAGCTATGGGGCTACTTACCTACTACAAGTCTACATATCAGTGATCAACATGATCACTCCCCATCATGATCAAACTCATCACCACTACTAGACATGGGAGCATCAACATGGGCTACATAAATAATCTGGTTTAGAGTTTGAGGACTCCTAAGATTCCTCTGCAACCTCAATAGTATTGGTAGTAGTAGCAGCAAAACTAGACATCAAAACTACAAATCATTGATCTACATGACCACTCGTGAAACTCATCATTGATTCAACACTACTAGAACTGGAATCATCAAAAAGAGATACATAAACATCATCTAGCTCAAAGTCTTCAGACATGGATTTCTCAACCTTTTAATATGCCTAACCAATGATTTTGGTTTGAGTGAAGGGTTCATCCCCTCAAACTTATAATGTAGTAGAAAAATCTTAGCATTCCTAACCAATTATTTTCCTTTGAGTGAAGGATACATTTTTGTTAGGGCCATGGTAGACGAGTTCAACAATCAATACCACCAACATCAACGAAGTTCAACAATCAATGGCACCAACATCATCTTGCTAAACCTTGGTGGTTATCTTTAGCAAGACATGTTTCTTGACAATTGAAGTGTGCAGTTCTAGTCATGCTCTCATCTCAGCTCATATTTGGTTTGGCATCAAAACTTGAAGATTGGTTCCTTTGTTGCTAGTATATGTCCAGGCTTAGAAAAGTTCTATTGCAGAAAGGATTGGCTGCTTTCTTTTCAACTGTTTGTTGTTATCTTGTACCCTTGTGGGTCTTGACAAACACCAACATTGCCAAGATTATTCTGTCAGGGGACTCCTCCCTTATCATGGATATTAATAATATGTCCAATGGTTATATTGAATATTTGAAAATTTTATTTTTTCGTACTGAACTCACATTCAAGCTATTCATGCCTTCCTGTACTTAGGAGTAGTCTCTGAAAGCTCAACAGAGATGGATCAGTCTACTGAGGTCTAGAGAGATCTGCTTTGATGTGTTTTCTGCTAAAATATCTATAAGACCAAAGTCAAAGAAACATCAACATGTAATTTCAACATTGTCCAGATACATTTTGTTGTTTTGGATGATAGTTTCATTGAATTAATTCGTATGGTTCTTAGAGCTATGCAGAAGGTTGGTAGGTTTACATTCTGATTCAAGTGAGAAGAGGTATTGTTTCAGTCTATGAGGTGACCAACATATGACTATCTTGATGTGAGCTGCCATGGCCCCTAGGGTCAAAAAATTTCCATATTACGTCAAAGAGGACAAAACCATCTTGAAAATTTTAACTATACATGTTCAAAAGCCTCCATATAAAAAGCATAAAATCTTTACTACATGGTTTCTAGAAGAGCAAAGGATTATTGAGGTCAATTAAAACCAGTTTCTTCTAAAGCTTAGGAGTATCAATGAGAGAATAGCGAGATTCGAGATAAAAGTGGTGGAGTTATGATTCTGTGAATACTTGTACAGCTAGAAAACCTCCTCCATCTATTCTACTTTGCTCCTTAAAATAAACTAAAAAAGTAGGTGATTTTGTTACCTCCTTTTAGAGGAAATTGAAATAGTTTAGAAAATTGTACATCTTGAAATCATTACAATTATAAATTGTGTTGACCAACTGTCCAAAAGATGAAACATAGCTAGATTTTGACTAATCATGTAATAACTTATATGGATGACATCTCCTCTTCAATAGAACGACCCAGGACCACTGGCAGCATATCATTGTTCTCCTTCAACACCCAATAAAGACCATTTCACAATTTGGAAAGAAGGTGTCTCTACTATCTGTCTCAATCCAATTACATCATAAAGGGATTTGGATTGTTCTATGACTTTTGATGGTCTGTAAATATGGTGAAAATTGGTTTTTCAAAAGTTGAGACAATTTCACTGAGTAGGGAGAAGATCATGGGTGTTTTAATCTAGATTATAAGAATTTTTTGGGCCCATTACTATCTCCTTTCATAGGGACATGTCTTTTAATATGTTTGATCCTCTAATGTGCCCAATCGGTTTTGTAACTCCCATTTAGTAATTAGAGTACTGTATCTCTAGGTAGTGGGAAGTTACATTATTTGTCGAAAACATGGAAGGAAACTTTTCTCTATTTAAAGAAATAACTTCTATAGGTACACGTCTTTCTATATGATTTGTCCTCTAATGTGTCTCAGTATTTTTATAACTCTCATTTAGTAATTAGAGTGTTGTCCTTCGAGGTAATGGGAAGTTATGCTAGTAAAAAAATGGAAGTCTTTTTTGAGAGCGAAGACCGGGATATGTGCTACATGGTCTGATAATCTTTCCTAAAGTTTGCTTGCCCCTTTCCTATGAAATGGCCCTTCTCCAACAAATCAGTTATTGCGAGCATTAAAATAATGGAACACTGGTGGTGGCTTAACATTCCATCGACCTCACTAGTGAATTTCCATCCTGTTGGCTAGTATCAGATGCTTTTTAAGTGGAAAAAGTACTTCAAACTATGTCTTTGTTCTATCATTTGATATAATTTCAGTTAGAATATGAGTCGTAAAACCATGAACTATGGTGTCATCTTTGTGGTACTAGATTGAACTTCTTTATAGAATCAATTGGTGGTACAATATCATTGCAGGGCAATATGGGTTGGGAAGAATGGATATCTACCATATATACACTTTTAAGGTCCACACTTCACCATACAAACACAATTAAACAACAAAACATTGCCACTTAATGTGATTCTTGCCATCAGGAATCAAGAAGTGCATATGGTATTGGGAAATGGTACATGTTTAAAAACGTCGTTTACAAATTTGTAGGAAACTAGGAAATGGCATGATGCAATAATTAATGTGTAAATGAAAAGCTTCTATAAATGCATTGCAAAGTATTATTGTCTGACATAGGACTGTAGGAATAACAATTTTTTTGAAAACAGTACAAATACAATTGCCCATATTTACTACTGGAACAAGTTTTGAATCGAATTTTGTATTACAAAAGCCTCCACATATATTTTGAGGATTTAGCCAACATGTCAAGTTTTGGAGCCACAACCTCTTTATTGTGGATTTCTAGGACCCTTCTCAGGATTGAGTAGATATAAGCGTTGATACTGTCTTGACTCTTGATAGAAAGCTATTTTTGTATTGTAGCACATGAAAGTCCATCAGGGAATAAATAATCTAGGATTATTTGATTGAGCATATATATGGATGATCATCATTAACTCCAAGTTTCCATTAATTCAGACATGTGCTTTTGGTACCCTGACATTATGTTTGACATTTTGCTTGACATCTTCCACTTCCTTTGTTGCCACTTTTCTATTTGATAATACTCCAAGGCTGGACTTAATAGGAACCCCTTCTTCATTGTGTGATGGTTTTCTGCTGTAAGAAATCTAGACATAACCAGTCCAGGATAGATTAGATTCCTTAGTCTCCAATTTTTTATATATTTACCTTTTGATCACTGGGAAAATAGTACCATCAACATTCTGTACAGGCAGGCGGTCAATGCTTGTAGGGGTTTCTGAGAGGGAAAAGGCATTATTCTTTACAGAGAATGAGTAATTTCCTTTTTTTTATCTCAAGTGAATCCTCTGCAGTGAGCACTGGCCTGGCATACATGTACTGGTGTGAAACTAATGCCAACGAGAGCATGCAGTCCAGCTCCTCAAAAAACTTTTATGTCATATGCAAATGCATTGAGAAAGGCTAAAGCTGCAAATCCAAATCTCTTATTATGGATATTTCCATATCTAATATTTTATCATAGACATCTCCAAGAAGAAGATCCAACTCTTTTGTCATTGAAGTACGATAAAAGTATGGTTCCCGATGATCCATTTCACCTGCAAAAGCAAACTCTGTGTCTTTAAGATTTTCCAATTCACTATCGTCGAGTTTTAGTCTAGAAAGGCACAATTGATAATCAATTTGAGGTATATACATAATGGATTCGTGTTTGGTATTATTAGCTTGGCATGGGAGGCATTTTAGCTCAAGTGTTGAAATCTCCTCAAACAAGCACCATCAACATTGGAACACAATAAATGTCATTGCACACTTTAAAGCGGAAAAAGGAGGGCGCTTAGAGACAAGGTAGGAACAACGTGAGTAAAGATATCGTCAGATGTTGGTGCAAATGATAGAATTTTCCAAAAACATTTCAAACAAAGGAAAACCAGTCCAGCCCAGGATAGATTAGATTCCTTAGTTTCCAATTTATGATGTATTAACCTTTTGATCACAGGGACAATAACGCCATCAATGTTCTGTAAAAGCAGGATGTCAATGCTTGTAGGGGTTTCTGAGAGGGAGAAGGCATTGTTCCCTACATAAAATGAGTGATTGCCTTTTTTTATCTCAAGTGCATACTCTGCAGTGAGCACTAGCCTGACATGCATGTACTCTTATGCAACTAATTCCAACGAGAGCATGCAGTCTAGCTCCCATATGAACTTTGATGTCATATGCAAATGCATTGAGAAAGGTTAAAGCTGCAATTCGAAATCTCTTATTATGGCTCTTTCCATATCTAACATTTTATCATAGACGTATCCTAGAAGAAGATCCAACTCTTTTGTCTTTGAAGTACGATACAATTATTCTTCCTGATGATCCTTTTCACCTGCAAAAGCAAACTGTGTCTTTAAGATTTTCCAATTCACTATCGTCGAGTCTCAGGAGTACTTAAAGTTACAAACGTGTACTGCTTATAAATAAAACAACAAACACTTTAATTGAACTAGTCGATACATAATCTGTAGTTTTATCAAATTTGAAAAACAAAAATTAATATTACAGCTCCAAACTCTACTGTATGAACTGCTCTACTGAAGGAAAAAGTGTTGTAGCTGGAGCACTATCCAAGAAATTCAAGTAAACTAACACCAATTTGCACATCGAAATGTATGCTAAAGGGTGCCAGTACACATGGGTCTGAGAAAAATTCAAGGATTTTTTTTTTTTGTTAAACAATTTTTGTTTCCTTTGATTTGATTTGCAAGTTTATTTTTCTTGTAATGATAAAAATTGTTATCATTTATGTTTCTAATCTTAGTCTTAGCTGTAACTTTTTTGGTGAATGATTTGATTAAGAAGAAATGTTCATCAATTTCACCTTAATATGTACATGGGATCCACCAAGTCAAAACCAAACCTTTGCTCAGGCTAGTCCATTCAATGAAACTGAAGGAGGCATTTGATCTAGTTTGGACTCTGGAGTGATGGAAAATGGAAAAACAGAAATGAAAAATGGAATATTTTTTGCTACTTAAAGTTCATTTCTTGTGACATTATGCTTCCTGGACCATCTGTCTTTTGTTTCTCCTTACTATCCATTGTTTATAATTCTTAATCTTCTGCAGCTCTGCATCTTTTGCGACTTGCCAAATCGTTAGGTTTAGTCAAATAGCTTGTGATGGTTATATGGTTAGATCCTTTGTAATTCTCTGAAAACAAACCCTAGATATTAGTGATGTAACAAGCATGCTAACCCTTTAGGCCTTCAGTCAAATAGCTGTAGGGCTTGAAGGGGTTGGAGATTTACTGTATACAGTAGAAATCTTGTTTCTTGTTGGGAAATTTACAATGCTTAGATTGTATATCTTGGTTCAAGTTTTCTAGACTTTTTTAGGTCCAAGTTTATTCTTGCTGATATTTTCCAATATTTTCCCTGGTGTTCAAGTGTTTCTGAGAAGTTTGTTTCCAAACCTTCAAATATTTTTCCGAAACGATATTTGTAAGATTTTAAATATTTTCTTAGGTTGGAGGCTTTTGGGGGATCTTTAGTATGTTTTCTTTGTGTAGGGTGTGGCAATGTTCAAGTGCAAAAAGTTTCATCTCTAAAATGTTAAATATCCGTATTTTTTCAGTTTTTGGAATGTCCATGTAAGGGGGAATATATTTCACATATTTCATAGTGTTGTGCAGGGCTGGTTATAGGCATTAAGAACCAAGTACTTAAAAGACGTCAGCCCATGACAATGACACACTTGTTAAACTTGCCAAATAACAAAAAAATTTCCTTGCCTTTGCCAATGCCCATGTTGCTTGGATGCTTATCATCTTGAAAAATTTGCAAGGTATCATAACCTATAGCATCAATTTTCAGAAATTTTTTTAACGACAACTTTGAAACCCTGTCAAATTTTATTGGTGCGGTGTCATATTCCTTCATTCCAAACACTTGTTCAAAAGATTAGCATGCTTCAACCTGTTGTTTGGGACCTTTGAAAGTAACAACATGTGAGCCAGCCAATACTCAAGGCTTCCAACAAATCCTAAAATGGTAGCTATTAGATCACCATGATTAGGAATATCAGAGTTATCATTTCCAAAAATGTTGCAGTACATACAAAGTTGAGGTGCAATAAATAAAAAGATTTCATTGTTTATGCGATCATCCGGATAAAACTTGAGAACCTGTTCCAAGATTGATAAGACTAAAGTTACTACCCGTATAAGAATATTCAGGAGCTCTAGACAAAATTGGCAGGAAAGCATCTCTTTGTCATAAAAGTCTTGTTTTGAGAGCAACCTGGAGTCTACATTTGTATGGATGTCTTGAGCTAGTTTTCCATTTATAATGTAGATGCAGGAGCTGGAGGATGGTAATGATTTTTCATGGTATTTCTCACACAAAATCTGTATTACAAGGCCCCAAATAAAACTAAAATCTTGTATTCCCAGTTGAACCATGATGCAACCATATGTGTTGGTATCCATTTAATTCATTTCTTTGGTATTTTGGGTGTAAGGGTTGAGATATCAGCACCTTGTTATGGATAGACTTGTGCACATCTTGCACCTTTACTTCACTTTTCTGAGCATACTAATTATACTTTGCACTTAGTATAGTCCTGTAATCTTCCCATAATCATGCAACTTCACACTAAACACAGTTCTGCAATTTCGCTCTTTAACACAGTCATATATCTTCGTATATATATAAGATACTCTGTCTCCCTCCTTCATATAAACACAGTCCTAAACTCACATTTATTGCAGACCTAAAGTTCCGCACTAGATCACAGAATCTTTATATCCAAACCATAATCCTTTTCTTTGCTGATATAACATCCTATGCTTCAATCTGCAGTTCTGTTCTCTCTTTATTGCACTTATATTTCAGTCCTAAAGCTCGTACTAAATCTCAGAACTCTTGACCAGAAATTTGTGTCAAACTGAAATCCACATGCTCTTTTAAATAGTTGATTCTGACTGTAAATAAGCCGACCTGTACTTATGTTACGAGGCTGACTTGATCAGGGGTATGTGAGTCAACTTGTCCACTGCTCATACGCTGTTTTGAGGAGATATTCAATGCTGATCTTGAGCATCATTGAGCCATGTCTTCAAGGCTTATATGACAAGGTCTTGAGGCATACTTCATTGACGTGACTCTTCATATATATGACTCTTAATTAGTACATTTATGACAATATGAAAAATCCCTAAAAGACATCAAGAAGAAGTCTTTTGACCTATAATAAAAACCTTGCTCGTGAAACCCAACCTAGTTAGTTCTGCAACATTATTTGTCGATGTGCCGATGGAGCTTGCGTATGCTGCCTGGGGTGTTCCTTTGGCATCGCGGAGGATGCTACCATATCCCTCCTGGCCGGGGTTACCCTTGGAGGCTCTGTAAAAATTGAGTTGAAGACAACACGAAGGGGTGAGGGGGTAGGGCATCCCTGAGTCAGGCGAGGGTGGACTAGGTTGGAGGAGATCAGATTCAAAAGATGCAGGATGGCTAGATCGGATGGACCCGCATCCTAGTCTGCAGGGTCCCAGGGGTCCACAAGAATGGATTCCCTAATGTTGGATAGGGTCAAAGACCAGATGAGAGGGGCGAAAGGGGTTTTATTCTTAAAGATAGCACGATTTCTCCCCTTCCAAGTGTTACAGAGTAGGAGAATAGGGAGGAGCCACCATGCTCTAGAGACCACTGGGTTGGAGAATCTGTGGATCGGCCAATCTTCAAGCAGGGATCTGGTCGTAGTAGGGGTGTCATCAACGAGGCCAAAAATATCAAAGGCTTGCTTCTAGACTTGTTGGGTTAAGGGGCAGTCCATGAAGATGTGATGTTGGGTTTCTTCAGCCTGCCAACAAAGGAAGCACATGGACAGTTGGATGAAGCCCCTTTTAAGGAGACAATCCCATTTTAGCATACGTTTGTGAATCACTAACCAGAGGAAGTGGGCCACTTTCGGCCAAAGATGACTGGTCCATATTCTCTTCCAGACCTGAGTGTTGGGGATGATCGAGACCTCCGCACGAAGGAGATAAGCTTCCTTGACTGAAAAGACCCCAGAGGTCGAGAGGTCCCATCTTAATTTGTCCGAGCCTTGGGAGGCATGGATTTTCTATTGGGCGAGATACTAGGCAAGTCGATCTGACCCTTGGTGGGGTAGGTATATAGGCTAATCTTCTACAGTTTTCCATTGGTGCCAACCATGCTTGTCTGGTTGGTTGCGCCAATAATATTTTATTGTCATGGCTTCGCAGGAATGGAAGAAGGGCATGAGATCTGCCAAAGAATGGTCCTGAGAGAGGCGGGAGGATTGCTGCCAAGAGTCCTCCCAAAAGCGTCTAGTTTCCCCATCGTGCACCTCCCAGAAGAAGTGCGTGCGAATCAGGTCGCTATTATTGTTGGCGAGGTTCCAGATGGTAGACCCTTGAATATGGAGGGGTGTGTGAAGGATTTCACGCTGAGTTTTCCCTTGGCCATACTTATGAGACCAAATAGTCTTGCGCAGTTTCGGTCCCCCTTTCAACCAACACCACCAGAGTTGCATTAAGAAAATTTGGGTCCCTCAAGCTCAAACCCCCCATCAGTTTTGGGAGACACAACTTATGCCAAGTCACTAGAGGCCACTTTCTATCATCTGCAGTACCTCCCCAGAGGAATCACCAGAATAAGGCAATGAGTTCCGATTAAATGCAGTTTGGGGTTGGAAGAGCGAACAACTGGTAGAGGGGCATTTCTTGCAGGACATATTTGAGGAGGGTGGCCCATCCCACAAGGTTAAGGACCCAAAAATTCCAGTTAGAGAGCTTACTATACAATGCACAAAGGATTGAACAGGAGGGGAACTCCCAGGTACTTGGAGGGGAGAGAGCCAACATTAAAACCCAAGGTTCTAGCTAAGCAAGCTTGAATTGGGCGGGGAGTGTTGAAGAAATATATATCAGAATTAAGCTTTTTGAGGAGAATACCTGAGGCTTCTTGGAAGTCCTCCAAGATGATGTTGAGTTGGGAGGCTTCTTTTAGAGTCGCGACAACGAAGAGGAGGTTATCGTCCACGAACTATTGGTGAGTCATGTCAATGTTTGATCCAGGTAGATGAAGCCTTGTTATCTTATTGGATTGTTTAGAGGCCTTGAGCAAGTGTCCCAACTCTTTGGAAACAATAATAAACAAGAAGGGGGAGAGGGGGTCCCCTTGACAAATACCCCTCGAGGACCAGAAAGTTTCTGATGGTGTGTCGTTTATGAGATTGAAGAAAAACAGAGTGGAGATCATGGATTTAATCCATTGAATCCATTCAACTGGAAAACCAAATGCCCGCAGGGTTTCTAGAAGGTAATCCCAGCTGAGGCGATCGTATGCTTTCGAGAGATCTAGTTTCAACAACATTCCACGAAGCTTATGCATTTTGATAGAGTGGATGGTCTCATGCATGAAGACAATGCCATCCAGGATTTGATTTCCCTCCACAAACCTCGACTGCTCATGACTAATGATGTGGTGAAGCAGTGGCTTGAGCCTGCGGACCATGATGGTGGAAAGTATCTTATAAATCACATTGCAGAGGGAGATAGGCTTGAGGTACCTCGGTCTTGTTGCATCCTTCGATTTGGGGATGAGGGCGATGAAGGTGGCATTAAGGTCAGACCATACTTTTCGGAGCTACCGTGATTCCTCCACAAACTCCCATATGTCGTGACTAAGGAAGGACCATCTAGCCTTGACAAATTCTGCAGTAAAGTCATCCGGTCCCAGGGTTGTATTTGAAGGCAGGGCCTTCACGACTTCCTCTACTTCCAAAAGGGAGATTGGGCTTAGAAGAGCTTCATTTTGGTTTTGCGAGATCAAAGAGGGGATATTCTAGGTAACTTTACATAGAGCCTTCGATCTGTCATAACCTTCATCGTGCAGCAGGGAAGAGAAGAATGCTTGTAGTTCCGTCGCAATGTCTTCGTGGTGGTCTATGCAGGAGTCATCGGTCGCCTGTAGGTGGGTGATTCTATTACTTTTCCAATGTTGGATCATGGATTGGTGGAAGGATTTTGTGTTTCGTTCCCCTTCTCTCCACCATTGAATTCTGGATTTCTGCCGCCACAATATTTCCTCCTACTGCTTCCGTTCCTCGAGGTCCTTGATCAAGAGATCTTCTTTTTTGGCCAGCTCTTTCGTGCAGCCGTCCTAGATAATTCGTTTTTCTACTTCCTCCAGGTTGGCTTCCAACTTCCTCCTTTCCTCAAGAATATCCTTGAAAGTTTCCTAGTTCCATGCTTTGATATGGCCTTTGAGGCCTTGCAGCTTCTTCTAGAAAGATTGCATTTTGTTACTAAGTGGTGTACCCAGGGCTGTCCACCACGAAGCTAATTGATCCACGAATCCTGGGTGTCGCAACCAAAAAATATCGAACTGGAACGAATGTCTCTGTGGGGGGGTGGGGGGTTAGACGAGGATAGATCCACACTGATAGGCCAATGATCCAAGCTAATGGAGGGGAGGATCTCAGAGGAGAGTCAAGGGTCGGTCATGATAAGGTGCTCCGAAAAGAGGAACCTGTCTAGCTTGTAGGCAATTTGGTTCTCTCCCCCTCGTGGATTGTTCCAGGTATGAAGCCCTTGGCAGGGGATGACATCAACGAGGCAGAGATCCTCAATAGTTTCGTTGAAGGCATGCGAGGATGGGTCTAATTGAGGGAATCCCCCATGCTTTTCTTCCAGGTTTCGAATCAAGTTGAAATCCCCTCCCAGGATCCAATCTTCCTTAGCCCATAACCTGCTAAGGCTTTTTAGATGCATGAGGAAAATCGATTTGTCACGAGGCGTAGCCGACCCGTAGACCGTAGTTAGGCTCCTCCACCAGTGTTCACCTATCAAGTGAATCGAGGCCGACAACGTGAATTTGGTGCCGACCCAGTCTTCGAAGATAACACGTCCTGGGTCCCAAAGAATTGCTATGACCCTCGCAGCTCCGATGGCTTCTATCGTCATGGCTTGGCTATTCCTCCAACATCTCTGGCTTTCTTCCTTAACTTTGTCGGCAGTCACCTTCGTCTCCTGCAGAATAACTATCTAAGGTTTGTACTTTCCTATTTTGTCCTTAAGGGATCAGATCTTCCACGGGCTGCTAAAGCCCCTGATATTCCATGACATGATCTTCATGAGGAAGGAGCGACAGATCTGGGAAAGAAATCTGTCAATTGTCCCATCTGCCCTGAGTTTAACAAAAGTTCTCTGGCGTCACGAATAAGCTCTTTGGTAGATTTTTGGCCCTTCTTTCTCTTCTCATATCACTTAGGGTCTTGGAGTGTTATGCTAAGGGGGTCTCCCTATGTACCCATATTGTGGAGACCTAAGTCTGCTCGTCTAGGACGAGCCGCCCATCGGTTGAAAAGGGTGCCAAAATGGTTCATTTGATTACCTGGGATATCTTTGATGCATGTCTTGCTCGAGCTTTTGAATATTTCCAAAAAAAAATTCTCCTTTTCTCTGAGCCTGTTGTGTTGCTCCTTAGCTTCTAGGATCCTACTCATTTGCCTTAGGACCTCCTGGATGTGCCGATCTAATTCAGTGTGCTCAGGGATATTTCTCTTGGAGGAGAGCTTGTCTCCGAGGGTGGAGAGTAGCTTTTCGATGTCCATCGATTGAGGAGCTCCATGGGATGAAGAAAGGGATTGGGAAAGGGGGGAAGGGACGAGGGCCAGGGATTTGTCAGCCAGGGCCGCGAAGGAGTTTTTAGATTTAGGAGGCACCAACTTAGGGGAGGAGGACGAGGCCTGGGGCAGGCATGTGATTGGGGGCCCGAATTATCAAGAGAATTGGACTACCGATTTGACCGCTTTGGCCAAGTGGCCCTGAATCGACGCCTTTGAACTGATTGAAAGCCATCACCATCCTTAGCCAGCGCAGCTGCACGAGCCTCTTCTACTACTATTAATAGGCAGTCGCAGAAGAGATGATCATACTCATGGCACCTGTGGCATTTGAAAGGAACATGTTCATAATCTAGTGGTTGTGTCCATGTAGATTTGTAGAAAAAATTGATAGATTTTGGCAGTGGTTGGGATATATTCATATGGACACAGTTCCGGGCATAGGTCGCATGTCGTCGGCATTCGGTGATCTCCGAGATCTTAACAAACGCGCCTATTGAGTTTCCGATTCCTCCAGGATATTAGGCTCCCAGAAATCATCGGGGAGGGAGTAGAGCCGAACCCAGACAAGAGCCGCGGTGAATTCCTCTTTGTTCGGGTTGTAGCATTCCTCCCAATAGTGGATGAAGAGGCCTGCACTTCCCATAAAATATGGTCCGTTCTCAAAGATCTTCTTGTGGTCTTCCAGATATTCAAAGATCATAGTAAAGAACCCTTATGACCTAATTTAAAGCTCGATATTTTCCTTTGGGGACCACTTGTTCTGGAGCTAGGCCAAAATATCTTGCTCTCTAGGCCAGATCCCCAAAAACTTACAGAGAATTGCATGATATTTCATATACTATTGAGATTTTTCCAGGTGGTTGTTTGGAATGAAAAATTTGGGGTTGATTGCTGCCTTAGGAAGGCAACGACTTCTACCATCCTTTGCTTTCCACTGTGCCCCCATAACTAGGTTTTTCGCGAATGAGGAGGAGCCGTTCGATCCATTGAGAAGCTGGGCTTGCACGAAGGGGGTCTAGTTTGCTGCATCGCGGTAGGACTGTAGTCCCTCCCACCGTGGCGGGGGGCCTGACATGGGCACTTCCACCTGGGCTTGGAAGGTTTCAGAACCTTTCAGAAGCAGTGCATGACAGGGGCAGAGCAGAGGATTGACGACGCAGAAGGTTACGGTTGAGCTGAAGAAACCCTAGCAGAGCTCGCTAAGGATACTTCTCTTGCTGAATATATCAATGAATATTTATTTTGCACCTTTAGTTAATGTTATGGAGTTTGGACCATAAGAACTATTTGGAATTGGCTTTGTTTATTAGGTAATCAACATGGAATGGGGAAATTTCTGGTCTAGTCATTTGCCACAGACTCGTTATGACAATTATTTAGATGCAGATAGCTTGAATCCAGGCGATCAGGAAAATTCCTAATTTCTAGCATGAAACTTTTCATTGCTCAAATTTGTAGGGTTATTGAGTACTTGAAATATAATTTGAAGAAGTTATAATGGTTCTTTGTAGCTTTCTTCAGGGTTTTGAGAAACCAGTTTCGAGAATGTATCTTGGTGACATTGCGAGAAGGGTGATTCTTAGGATGGTAGAGGAGTCAAATATTTTTGGATATGTGACCCCTACAAGCCTCTTTGATTCGTTCATCCTCAGGTTTGTATGCAAAGATTTTTGTGTACAACCGTTTCACTACATTGATTAGAATTTTGTTTCAGTACAATTTTTCTAAGTCAGTGGTTGCACCTATTAGAAGGAATAGTGGGATGGTTGTTCGATTGATTGGCAAGGAACTTGTTTCATGCGCATCTGCTAAGAAAACATTCATGTCCATTGGGGTATCTCCCTATTTTAGGAATAAACCATGCAACAAAATATAGTTCATTGTGATAATGTTTCTCTTCTAAACATGTTTTTTCTATTTGAAATATGCAAGTTTTTCTTTTAACATGGAGTCTTATAAGAAATATTGTACACAATTTTTTACATGCTTAAATTGTCTATCACATGGCCAAACTATTATTTTTTAGTACCATAAGCATTTTATGAAAATCAATGAAATTCACTATTTCATTTGGCAAGGCCTTTGGGTATTTTCGGAAACCTAAAAGATTGAATGCGAATTCTGTTTTGAGGATATAAAAAAACCTTCATGGATAGAGAAAAAAATTTGGAAGATGAGTTCTCTAGGTAGTATTTATCTTTGAACAACACCACTAGTTGCAGTGTTATAGTTGTTTATCAAGCTTCAGTAAAAAGCTTGTCCTTTTTTTATTGATTATTAATTGATTGAATTTTTATTTATACTTGTTGTTCTTTCTTGAAGTTTTTGTGCTAACTATTTTGAACTAATGGAGGATCAAACATTGATGGTATTGTTGTAATATGTTAAATTATTGTTTTTATTGGATCAAGTATTTGCTGTAAAAGATCAATCAATGTGTTATATCTTGGAAGTTACAAGTATGGTAAATATGGGAAAACTATTGGTGTTTTGCATGTAAATTTGCAAAACATATCAAAACTACTCTTATTTTATTTTTATTATTATAATGGTCAATGATGTTTTGATTTTGAGTGATTGAGGATGGCCACAGATGTACCGTCAAATTGGAAGTTTGGTGTTGGAATTTGGTGTGGATTTTGCATTCAAGAATCATTTAGAAACTAGAATCTGAAAGTTACATCTCAAAATAATCTTTTTTGGGGGATCACTAGTGGTGATTGCTACATATTTTCGATGTTGGAAATTTGCTCCAAATCACAGCTAATATATTGTACCACAAGTGAGGAACACAATGGGAACATAATTGTATTTGCAATTTATCCACTTATATTGTAGTGATACATAAACATAAGAAAAACATTAATAAGTTGATATAGACTAGTTGGCTTATTCATATGTGATAATGGACCCAAATAGTAGTTCTTATCTGAGGAAATGCTCATCATACTTGGGCATTCTTGACATCATCAATCTCTAGCCCCGTATTTATTCACTTAGCCTTCTAAATTATCAAGTTATATACATGTATACGAGGCTATCCTATTAGTGTATACTTTTTACTTCATTTCATTTTATTTTAGACTTAGCTTTGACAATTTTTAGGAGTTTTTTTTGCACTCCCACATTGTATAAGTATTCCACAACTTGATATATTTATCATGTAACTTAGTTGGCATGATTGTGCATAATATTTCTTTCAATGTTGAATACTAGTTTTACTAAGGTGTTATTTTCTATGGTGACATTTTATTTTCTTTGTTCATACACATCATTTGGCCACATAGAACCCACTATTGCCCAACTGAAGAAAACTTATTCGAGTTTCTTGTTTTTATGGGGAAAAATGATATTGACAATATTTCCGATGTTGATATATATATCGTATAAATCCTTTATAGTCTACTTTAGTTTATATTCCAGTGTTCATCGTCTTTCATGTCTTATACTTTGCATTGTATCTTCTTTATTTTTCAGGAAAGGAACTCAGTATTGATGGTAAGAAGCATGAATTAAAAAAAGAGGAGAACAATAACAATGGAGTGACAAAATGCAAATTAAAGAGAGAGAGAGAAGAGAACTGGTTTAATGGTACCTATAGATTCAATATCTCACATAAGACACACATGGATATTGATGGTCAAGTCTTCAGAGTTGGTGAATTCACCTGCAATGCCTTGGAAACACAATGATAATGTTTTGAAGTGATGAAACAATATTTCATGTGCAAATTGTACTCCAACCAATATTAAGTTGGAAACTCATATTGTAATACTTGATATTTTATATAATATAATTTATGTGGTAGAAATTATTTATAGTTTCACTTGATATTACTTACTATTGTATTTAACACATGTAACTTTATGTTTTCATATTATGTGAACAAGTAAATTGTATGCCAATTTTTTTTAATTTAGTTGCAAAATTGTACTAATTAATTTAAGTTGATTAATAATGAATACATAAAAGCAATCTAAAACTAATAAACTAATGTTTTATGTTTATTAATGATGAACACAAATAAAATGAATATACGAATAAATTATTTTCTTATAATGATTGTTAATGAAAGTAAATGAAATTAATATAAACTACTAAGTGGTAATTTATATAATGAATATGAAACTACCAAAAATAAATAAATGAATACTACAAATGATAGTTTGTGACTACAAATGATGACTAAATTTTGCATATATACGACTATTAGTAGCTAATTTATAGTATCTTATAATACAACCAAAATTTAGTCATATTTCTTTGGTCATTAATTGGCTTCAAACGATGACTAAAATTTAAATATATATGACTATTAGTAGTTAATTTACAGTATCTTATAACACAACCAAATTTTAGTCATATTTATTTGGCCATTAAATGGTTTTGAACGATGACTAAAATTTGCATATATATGACTATTAGTAGCTAATTTACAGTATCTTATAACACGACCAACATTTTGGTCATATTTCTTTGGTCATTAATTGGTTTTCTCGGATGATCATTTAGTTATATATCTTGTTGTATATTTGGTTGTTAATTATGAGAATTAATGACTAAATCAATGACTAAATTAATGACCAAATTTATGACTAAATATACTACTAGACAATAAATTTGAGATAACCAATTAATGACTAAGCTAAAAACGACTAAAAGTTGGTCGCGTTATAAGATACTGTAAATTAGCTACTATTGGTCATCGACTGAAAAATAGTCGTTTATATGAAAATTTTAGTTGTTTTTTTAGTAACTAATTAGCCATTTTTTACTAGTGATATGAGTGCTGGTCATATGCAGTAGAAAGAGTGTTATAGAACTTGGAAACAATTGCAGGGCATAGATTTAAAGCTCGGTCTCTGTCAAGGCCCTCTGTTGTACGTAACACAAGGTCTGGATGCCTCTTTTTAAACCCACTCCACCATGACTTACCAGGAAAACCATCTTTAAAGGGGTTTGGCCTCCCTTGACATATTTGAGCTACAGTGGATTTAAGTTGGATAAGCTCTAACCCATGTCCCAATTGGGCCATCTCCTTATACCACTCCACCACCTCATCTTCCTCCTCTTCAGTCATGACTGTAACAGGCCCTCTACGCTTTGTATTAGTCAACCCATTTATCCAATAATTTATGTTAGAGGCAACAATACCATGTTTTTTTGCTGATGCACAGATTGAATATCCCTTAAACTCGATGTCATCAATTGCAGCAAGCATGTCTTCCTTCGTCCAGCCTCTGATTGCACTGATTTTCTTTGTTGAAATTACACCTTGTATTGTGGTCGAAGGTGGCTCTGTGGCTGATGGTGGGCTGGGATGATCTGAAACCATAGGGTCCTTTTCAACTACATTACTAGGAGCAATGGGAGCATTGACATCATCATCTGATGAACTGCTCCGCAGTTGGGCCCCCCTTCTCCCTCGCCTCCTGTTCCTTATCCGATCTGCAACAGAAACTCTTGGCATGGATACAACCTGCAATTTCCAACATCGTTAAAAAATTTGATAAGTATTACAGCACAACTGTATAGAGTAAACTATAATTATGTATGAATTCCAAAATTTCTGCTAATAACATGAAATCTTTCAGTTGTTTGTTGTGAATTAATTGGCATTGAAGTATTACTTGTCAATTATGTATTACTTGTAATATCAACATCAGAAAGATATGTGACACCTACATGGATGTTAGCTACATGGACTTGTCTAAAATTAGTAAGTGCCTATTTGAAAATGGACTTATATTTGGACATGGACTGTGTGTTAGAACTATTTTTATTGAAATATTTTATTCAATATAAAGTCAATATCCAAATCTGTTTAATAAGAACAACAAAAGGAGGAGGCAACAACATTTATATTGTAGGCAACTAGAAATGTATGTTTGTTGTGAATTGATTGACATTGAAGTATTACTTGTCAATTATGTATTACTTGTAATATCAACAGGAGAAAGATATGTGATACCTACATGGCTATTAGCTACATGGACTTGTCTAAATCAGTAAGTGCCTGTTTTAAAATGGACTTATCTTTGGACATGGACTTTGTGTAGGCGTTCAAGGTTTATGAATCCTTTGTTTTTCTTAGGAAAACCCTCTGCCCGATAGGCACTGTTCCTATGTAGTTAGTAGGTTGTTGTTCTTATAAATTTTGAAGGGCATTGTTCCTATGTAGTTATTAGGTTGTTGTTCCTATGTAGTTAGCAGGCACTGTTCCTATGTAGTTAGTAGGTTGTTGTTCCTATGTAGTTAGCAGGCATTGTTCCTATGTAGTTAGTAGGTTTCTATTCTTATGTAGTTAGCAGGCAGTGTTCCTATGTAGTTAGTAGGTTGCTGTTCTTATAATTTTTGAAAGATTTTACTCAATATAAAGTCAATATCCAAATCTAGTTAATAAGCACAACAAAAGGAGGAGGCAACTACATTTATATTGTAGGAAACTAGAAATAGCTACATGGACTTGTAATGGCCTGAACGCTGTTAGCTACAGGGACTTGTAATAGCCTGAACGCTGTTAGATGGTGGACTTGTAATAGCCTGAATGCTGAAAACTACATTTGCTCCACAGAAATTGATGTACTGTTCTTAGGGGACTGTGTGTTGGAACAATTTCTTGAAAGATTTTACTCAATACTGGACTTAAAGGTTTAGAAAAATTCCAACTTGAAATTTGGAGTAGCTAATTAGTAAGCTAGTTTGAACACTCATATCTTCTTTAATCTATGTGATTTTCTCAACTAAAATAATGATAAAGTACTCAATATCTTGAATAACATTATTGAAGAACAACAAAATACCTGTATGTCTCCAGCAACGCTCCAACAACTGATGAAGAGAGTGAATAACAACTGATGAAGAGAGTGAATGTAACACTCTACACACACATTCTCTGGAATGTAACACTGTGCACACACTCTCTCTGGAATGTAACACTGAGCACACTCTGTCCTCTGTCTGTATGTTTGGAACACTGTCTGAAAAGGATTGTATTTCTGCAAAATGGAAACTCACTGTCTGAAAACTCACTTTCTGAAAACTGAATGTTTGCAAAATGAATGGAACATTGTCTAAAAACTCTGAATGTATGTCAGCAGTAGTTTAAGAGTATAACGAATGCCTCAAATGCAGTAACAGTTGATGTTTTATAGTTTTATGATTTAGAATTTAATTGGTAGGGAAGATTGGCATGGATTTCCATCTCCCAAATTTAATTGTGTGTTGTGGATTGATTTGTACATGATCCAATGGCTGAAAAGCTTTCATGGTTGATCCTTGTGCTTTCCTGAATTTAATTCCTAAATTGAAATGCTTTCCTGAATTTAATTCCTGTAATTCCAGGGCTGTTGTGTTTAATTCTGGAAATGAAAGGTTGGGTGAACTATTTCCTGAATTGAATGGTGTCATTTAATGTCTTCAATAGGTTGAATGGTTAAACAAACATGTACATATTGTTGACAGAAATTTCACCTATTTTTGTGCAGGTGGTACTCAGTCCTTGTGTAGGTGTTACCCAATTTTTGTCTAGGTGTTATTCAGCAATGAGATGTAGTCCCCCAATGCAAAATTAGTGGGGGACTGTTTGATGGGATAACTGTACTTTTGGATGGGTAGCATTGTAATTTTTTGTAGTGCATTTTGCCTTAAATGGTAATTCAGAACTGGAGGTACTTGAGATAGTAGGTCTTGTCAACTTGTGATGTTAGACTTGGTGTATGGAAGTTGTTGGTCTAGTAAAAAACTGGGCCCATTTTGGACATATTTATATAACTTATATAACTTATTATCAAATATTTATGTGCATATTTTAGTGAGTTTGTAATTTATGTTTGATGGATGTGTGGAACCAGTACTACAACTACTAGTGGTCCTTGCACAACAATAGAATCCTCTCCCCTATTTCAAACAAAAAAATAAATGAAATATTTTTAAGGCCCAACGGGCCATGACCCCCGCGAGCCCCAACCAACCCACAACATATATATATATATATTATGTTGATACCGTTCGAATTGCAGGTGGAGATAAAGGGGCGGGCTCGACCCCCCAGCACTTGACATTTAAAATGTATGTGGCTTGTTTAGAAAAACATTTTTTTGGTTAATACACCGAGAACGGGAGGGGCGGGATTTGAGCCCCTAACCCCTCCTCAACCAATTGCAATTTTTACACTAAGCCAACGGCCTCATGTTGATAATTCCACCCACCTACAGATATATAAACCCATCATTTTCCCAGTGCGCCAAGGCCAAGACAGAGCGAAAGCTGGAGCGCACGGAATTCAATATTTAATAATTTTTATTTGCAGGGACATTTCTGCACGCAAATCAAGGAGGTGGAACCATGAGCCTAGAAAGACGCAGATGGAACCTTCATTGAGGCCAACTTTCAGGAGGGCGAAATTTTGAATTTGTCCAAATGGGACAAATTTTATGTTTTTTCAACACTAGGCAATGCCACGAGTCTTATGGCATGCTCAGTTTCTTCATCTAAGTTTTTGATTTTTCAACCACTTTTGGAAGTGGATTATGCAGGTGTCAGATTTCCGCAAGTCAGTAGTCATTTTCACATTTTTCGACGCTACAAGATTGATGGTGTTTTCATATTCAGCCGCAGAGCAGCTCAGCCTTCATCTGATGTCAGCATGAGGTATATGATGTGGATTCCTTGTACTTCTTCATTTATTTCTCTATGAGATGCATTATATCTCGCAGATCTCAGTTGATACATGAGTCATGGGATCTTGCCTTGTGTTGTTATTGATGTATTTTTAGCTATGGATTTGTGTCATGTATGAGATCCATTTTATGCCACATTGGTGGGATGCTCTTTTTTCATATGTGTAGTGTGGAGATCCCTTGTTTGCCAGGATTGGCGAGATACTCTTATTTACTACATGTCAGCTATGGTCATACTAATAGGAGTCTTTCTTTATGTATGAGAGTTCCGCAGTGGAAAATCTCTTAAAGAAGTCAAGCCACTCCTGCATGAGGGAATTTTTCCTTGTATTTCATAGGAAAGCACATCCATGTACATCTTCTTATTACAACACATAATGCAACGGCCTACACCATCTTGACACCGAGGCCCGAAGATGTAGTCCCTCCTAGACGAACTCCGTCATCAAGCGACATGTTTTTATGATTGTTGATCTTGTTCATTTATGTTCCTCTTATTTAAAGCTACAATTGTTCATTTCAATTCATTAATGTCTTTAATTAAATTCAATTCTAATTATCAGCCGAAGTAAAAGGTCTTGGTTAAGGGTATCAAGATTTTACCCTGGATTAGGTTAAAACCTAGATGTTCTATATCAAATTAATTTTTGTTTCAATGGGAAACTTTTATGACTAATGTGTTTTTCTCGAAATGTGATAGACCCCATTAAAATGGGAGATATATCGAAATGATTCCTATGGTTTAATAAAACAACTGAGTAGTTTAAAGATATAGATGCATAAAGTCAATGAGCATAGTTTTGAGATCTACAAGTCCAAAATGCTATATTTGTTGGTGAACAAATATCAATGGATCACTGTGGATATATCTTCTTCACTAAAAGTGATTTTTCTAGAAGGATGTCCACTAAGTTGGAAAGAAGGGAAAATATCACAATTATATGTTAATGCATGTGTTTTACATTGAATATTTTTCATTTTATTAAGAATATATTTGAAATAATTAACTATATAAGGTTAAAACTTATGCTTTGTATCAAATCACTTTTGGTTTCAATGGGAAAATTTTATTGCTAATGTGTCTTTCTCGAAATGTGAAAGACCCCATTAAAATGGGAGATATATAGAAATAATTCCTATGGTGTAATAAAATAGTTGAGTAGTTTAAAGATAGATATGCATAAATTCTCCTAGCCCAACCAGAACGGAAAGAGAATTAGATTATAATTCTAAGGAATGAAAGTATGGTATATAAACAAATAAACACCAGTGCTACTATTTCATATTAAAAGGCTTAATAAACTAATTTTCACTGCTACTGTTTCATATCAACTCAAGCTCACAGGCTCACAATTATACATCAAACTTCAACACTTGAATCATATAAGAACTTTCTTACAGACTCAAGACTCAGACTCTTAGAGTGACTGATACTTTAATCATAGAGAAGATCAACTTCGAGAGAGAGGGAGAAAGAGCATTAGATTTTGATTCTAAGGAATGAAAGTATGGTATCTAAACAAACAGACACCAGTGCTACTTTTTCATATTAAAAGGCTTAGTAAAATAATTTTCACTACTACTGTTTCATATCAAAAATCTTAATAAACTAAGCACTTAATTTTCACTGCTAATGTTTCATATCAACTCAAGCTCAGACACCAGTGCTACTGTTTCATATTAAAAGGCTTAGTAAACTAATTTTCACTGCTACTATTTCAAATCAAAAAGCTTAATAAACTAAGCACTTAATTTTCACTGTTATTGTTTCATATCAACTCAAGTTCACAGGCTCACAATTATACATCAAACTTCAACACTTGCATTATATAAGAAATTTCTTACAAACTCAAGAATCAGACTCTTGGAGTGACTGATACTTTAATCACAGAGAGGATCAAATTTGAGAGAGAGGGAATAACATAGACTGTTGTCAGTTATACTTTACTGTTGCATAAATTGTTATAATCTATCAGCAGGGAATAACATGCCATTTAGATGGAAATAATATATTTTGAGAGATTTTCTAATGCTCCAGATTGACATTTTTTATACTCAACATGCGCACTATTATTAAATGAACAGAAAAAGAGTACTGGTATGTTTCAATGGGCTCTATACAACCCTATCTAACAAGGAGTAACCATTGCACATAAGCTTCTTCTAATACGATCATTGTACTTGCTGAGCTTGATACAATAAGTAAACCCATTAAAGCTTTGAACATAACTAATCTTTATAGCTTTGATAAACAGGGAATGTGATATGCCTCATTTACCTAATCATGATATGCATTATCCAAGATAGTACCCATGCTTATGAACACAAAGGTGATAGAGTCTGAATAGAACATATAGACTAAGAAGAGACATCCATATCTAATAAGTAATCGACTTCATATATGGGAATAGAACACAGATCACACTAGTTGAGCAAGAGGTGATGCTTAACTATGATAATCATCGTATTCATAAGATTTATTTAATGTCTCTGTGTCATGTGTCCTAATTATGTATAAAATATTTTCAAGGATAATAGGTTCATTGAAACTATTGGGCAACAACACCTATTATGGTTTCATGGGTAGTAGTGTGGTGCTGTTGTGAAGGCCTGCCTGCTGCGTTGTCTCTGCAAGGTCTTATGGTGCAGGCTTTGTAGTAGGAAGGAACTATTGTGTTTCACCGGGGTAAGCTCTATTGCCATTGTTAAGGCCAATTAACATAATCAATCAATGGACTACGCAACAACTAGAGAGAGGATGTATAATAGGGCTTACTCAGGAAGGAGCTAAGAGTCTGGGAATGTATTAAAAGCTGGCTATGAGGAGATTACGTAGTTCTTTTTTCTAAGTGTAGTTACTCTTTCTAAGCATAATTTTCACTACTACTATTTCATTTAACGTTCACATAATGTAAATTTAATTTATAGTGGAAATTTGCATGCTATAAGCATAGATATGCAGATACTTACCTGGAAATTCACAGAAAGTCGTTGCGGCACAACTCCAAATCACTAAAAACCATAGAGTTCAACAGAACGCAATAGAAAAAGCCAGAGTACGTGACAGAGAATCAACAACAAGGAATGAACAAAAATCAGACGCCTGAGATAGATGTGAACAAGAAACCTATAAAGGTTCACAGACGATATATTTATAAAATACGAGTTCGACCGAACAATTATAAAAGTTTGGCCGAACTTTTGTTGTCGATTTTCCTATCTCCGGCCAAAAATATGTTTTCCCATGCCATCAATACATCATCAATGTAAACGGAAAAATGAGTTCGACCAAACTAATTTTGAAAGTTTGGCCAAACTGTTTCAAAAGTTCAGTCGAACTATTGAGAAAAAAAAATTTCCGCCCCTAATTCTCACAAAAGTGTAACCCAACTTCACATTTTCACCCCCATGTTAATTATTGATTCTTCATACACTAAGAACAATTAAATCCCATGAGATGCAAACATTTTCTTGATTTTTACACTCTAAAAAGTGGTTTCAACCTTGTTACCCCCCAAAATTGGTAACCCCATAGGAGGAAAATTTTATCCTTCATTTGAAATCTATTTGGTTAGACAATAGCCCCTACCAACCACTATTATATGATTATATGTTATGTGTATCTTCCACTTCCATTAGTTATTTTATTCTCACCCATATGACATTAGAACTTGGATGAAAATGGGATGCCAATCAAAAGGTACTTGGATCATTTTGAAAACATGTGCTTATGCTTGTTTGATTTCGAGCATGTAGTATGGATAATGGAGCGATCTAGAAGATTGATATACCTTGATCATATTCTTGTTCTTTCACCATTCAAGGGTAGTTTATATTTGATCCTAGTCTAGTTGGATCTCCCTTAAGGCCCATTGGCTTATAGGAGGGGCACTACACATAAATCCATGAATTAAATAACATAATTCCATCTTCCCATATATCATAATTAACACCTTCCATATCACAATCCAAGCCCCAAATATTTCACCTCCATTCTTCAATTACAACTTGTCACTGATTCTTAGGGATTTGGTACTCACATGTTCAAATGCTTTGAGAAGGGCTTGGAAATTTTTTTCTTGAGAGGGTTATCCAGCTAAAAGAAAATGAAAGAGAATATCTTGACCATAATAAAAAAAAAATCAAAATGCAAAATATGGCCAAGAAATAAGAACTAGCACAAGGTCAAAAGCCTAACATGAGCTCTACCTGATTTATGTGGCCATCACCCAGTTACTGGGCACATGATGATGCTCCATTACATCAAATAGTAACCCTTTCATGTCTCAACCCTAATGAATGGTAAATTGGCTAATCTTAAGGGGATAATAGAACCACTAAATCATACAAAGCAATATTTAACCATTGAGCTATAAGTAGCAATACAAGGAATAATAAAGAAGAAGTAAAAGGAACACAAGAGGGGTCAAAAAACCAAGGTGAGTGTGTAACTCATAAATCCACAAATTATCACTTCTCACATCTATACATGATCCAGATGACTACAAAAAGGATAAAAAATCAAAGGTGGCTCTAGATAGGCTAAGAAATAAAAGTCTTCGAATTTTGTCGAAACTAGGACCAGAACGTAGAGCATGTCGTCTTGATTCCAACAAGGTAGATGACACTCAAATATGACTTCGTAGGCTCAAAATATTCACAATAAAACTTTTGGTGAACTTGGTCCTAGTGGCTAAATTTAGCTGAGCACCAACTAAATTTGGAGGTTCACCAAATATTAACGTATGTCTAAATTTGATGGGAGTTGCTAAGTTTTGCAGATGTCAACTAAGAAATAATTTGGCACTTTGTGGTGACCAAGAATGGTAAAATTCTATCCTATTTAAAATGACCGGTAACCCCCAGAAATCTGACAATCGGTCAAAATGAGTTTCATTTAAAAAATATTAAAAAAATGTATATTTTGGGGATGGACCCGAGGGACCTGCCGAACCCCAACTAACACATGATATATATATATATATATATATATATATATATATATATATATATATATATATGGCCATATAGGTCTTCCATTACATTGACTTTATATTATTAACGGGGGATGGTGGGGATTGAACCCGACTGACCGGATCGGACAGTCCGCCCACTGGGCAGCCCCATATTACCATAAGCACCAAAAGAAAATGTGACACAATTAAACTAGCTTCTAACGACATGGGGGTGTCGTAGGGTTTGACCCTAGGACCTCCCCAACCACAGTTCTAAAAAATAACTTTGCCAACTAATGGGAAAACAACCCTATTGTACACTTCGCCCCAGAATTTTATATAAAAACCCGATTTCACCATAAGACTCAGGGAAGAAAGGAGGAGTGTATAACAACATTGGAACCATAAGCAGGCATGTCAACTGAGGAGGGAAAAACCATGAATAAGAGAATCTTGGGGAATCTCAGAGATTCCTTGGAGGCTGATTTTTTACAGTGACAGAAACATGCCAAATTTATACTCATTTGAACCAATTTCTCGATAGGATTCTAATGGCGCAGTCCATTTCTTCATCTAAGCAGCAATTTTTTCACTCGTTTCTACGAGAGAATATTTTGAGTAATCTAAATTATTATCGGGGAGCCCAGAATTTCCCGAGACAGAAAGGAGTTGAGTTTATATTCATATTTCATGATTTTTCATAAGGAGTGTGATGGCATAGATAGTTCCTTCATCCGAGTAGTCGATTTTCAGGTTCTCCCCAGACTTGGAGATATAAGGTACATTTTTTCCATGTCTGTATTTGATCTTTGTTGAGATGATGATTTCATTATGAGATCCATGTATACCACTTTGTTTGAGGATCATCCTATGCCACGTGCTAAAGGAAATTTTTTGTGAGTGAGAGTTATTATAGAATAATGTCTCCTGGGAGATACATGCCACTCTAGTTAAGGGGGTTCATCTTTGTATTGACAAATATTGCATCATGTACTCACAATCTTGTTATAAAAACTAATGAAGCGACCTCCACACTCGACATAAGGCCCGAAGACATAGTCCACATTAGATTAAATTTTTTACGATATCGTGTGTTTAGGTGTGCTTCTGTCACTTTTGTAGCCAACCCTCCCACATTTACCCAAACCCACAAGCTCGCTACGGTAAACGTGAGATGAAAGTTACTGTGCGAGACCCGATTCCATGATACACTTGTGGAAAATGGGGTCCACGTGTCCAGAACTTAGTTTCAAACACCCACCGACACATGATCACACTACTATCATCCTAATTTTACCCATCCATATTTCATTTCACTTTTGTTTCCTTAAATTTAATACAAATTTCTATTTTTGGCAGTTTGTCAGGTCCCAAACTTGTGAGGTTGTTTTGAGGGCCTAAAATACATTTTCAAGGAAATAAAAGAGATTGGAAAAGTGAAAGACTAGTTCACCAATCTATTTTTGGATCCTAATGGAGATATTTGAAACAAGGTATTATGATAGTCAAACTAAGAGTGTATGGCAAAGTTATGACCCCGAGAAGTTGGAGGCCTGAATTACTCATTTATCCAAACACTTTGTATACATAGTACTTGTAGGTTATAAGCACATACATTTTCATTAACTCAATAATCCCAACAAAGAATCATAATTTACAAAATGAAAAATATAAACTCTTAATCTCTCAAAACTTGACCTAGACTAACTGAAACACTAGGCATTTCGTCAAAGACATGGAAAACATGTAAGCTACAGGTTATAAATGCACATATTAATACAAGGGTCTCATACTTATCTAAAAGAAATCAATAAGGCTTGTTTCCATCTCATAATAGATGCAATAGCATCTCTTAGGTAATGCGCTCAGTAACCATTCATTTACCTATCAAAACATGATGAGAGCCACAACTAAAATCTATCATAAAACCATGCTTATAAATAACATATAAAAAAAATAATAGCATTGATAGAAAAACCATGCAACCATGCTTATAAAAAACATATAAAATAATAATAGCATTGATAGAACAACCATGCAACCATGCTTATAAACAACATATAAAATAATAATAGCATTGATAGAACAACCATCAAAGCCACATATTAATAAGTACATTTACTCAGAAAATACAAGAGGAAAAGAGCTCTTATTAACATATGCAAAATCCAACCAAGTTAGGGACTTCGACATATCACCCGACCATAGATTGGGTTGAACCAAACATCTCTTCAGCCAATCACCCTCGCACCATATTCCAAGCATGAATGTGGGATCTCATGGAATAAACAAACATAACTAAAATAGGGATTTTGAAGGTCAAACCAGCTCAACCTTCAACTAGTGATTCTACCTCATGGATGGACATCATTAACCATATCAAGATTGATCTTTACCCAACCTGTCAAGGGCTCATGATCATTTGTTCCAACCCGACTCCGAGACTAGTATCTCAACCCACAGATTTCACATGGATTGATAGAATTTTTCCAAAAAAGGATCGAGGATGAGTAATTAAACCCACCAAGGTCTTCAAGTTGTTTGTCCAACCAAGGCTTCAAGGTCTAGTAACTCAACCCAACTTGTTCTAGGGATTCCTGAGCATTTGTCCAACCAAGGATCCAAGAACTAATAACTCAACCCAAAACCATGAGGAACATGAGAACTAACCAGAAAACCGAAGGGAAAAACCCACAACACCATGGATATGCAAGAAATGGCAAGGCTATAAAAAAAATTGTCAATCTAGACAATTTTTTATGCCAATCACATATCATAACCAAATAACCAAATGCATACACTATGCATGTCAAAACTAGCAAGTAAATCATACATGTAACTCGGTATCTACACATAAATATATGATCTGAACTTAGACAAGAACACAACATAAAACATATATAGCCATAAATACAGAGACACATCAAAAATAACACTTCATTTAATTAATATAAAAGAATTGAAATATGCTTACAAACAGAATTGAAATAAATTAGCTCGGGTGACGGTATCTTATATCTGAGAAGATATGTGGCGGCTACATGCCTCTAAACTATGTTACAATAAGGCTAAAAGGCCCATTCATAATTTAGAAACACTCTAAAACCCCAAACATCTAAAAACCTAACCGTATGAGATGAATCGCCGAAACTGTGGGCCCTATTGGGGTAAATTGGTACATCAACTTACTGAGGTCATAACTTTGGCATACGATCTTTGTTTGAAGTGCACAATAACTCAGTATAAAGATCTATTTGAGGACTACAACTTTCAACTACAAACATCAATCAAAGACTATCAGCCATAAAATACTTTTCAAAGTTGAAAATATAAATCGGTAATCAAATATGCACAATATACACATTTTAAAACAAAATTGTGCAATAATTTGCAATACACAATCTTCATTATATTAAAACAAATATGAATAATACATCATTCTATGTTATAAAAGATACACTCACAAAAACAATGTCGTATCTCATATTGCTGGTGCTTCGCTTCTGTACTGCTCACTTGTAATGCCTTAGTCCATCAAGGAATCTACACATCAAGACTCTCGGAGGGCTACCACCTAACACTACTGCACATCCTTCAGTAGTGTGTACACATGCTAATCTAATATGCTCTCTAGGTAGGCCTAATTCCCAAGCTCCAATATCCAAGGCTAGCAACAAATTTTTTCCATCAAAGTGTTGCATTTCGACACCAACCTTCACCCAACCTTCAACTGATCTTTTTCCTTCAAGATAACTCGTCTAGGAATACTTTGCATTAGATAAATTTTGAGGTCTAAAATGGGCCTCCTAAGAAAACTGTACAACCAAAATAAACTTTATAGGAACCAATAGGATTAAAGATGATGTTGTCAACCATGGGGGATGATTCACCATTTTTGGGGTAAAAAAGTAAAAATATTAAAAACTAATAAAATAATAAAACTATTGTTTCAACTTGTATTTTCAAATTATCTCCCTAATTTTTTACTCAAATTTCAAGCATGACTACTCATAGGATGAAAATTGTAATTCCTCATCCAAGGAGTACCCATGTTTCATACTTTTGATGGACCTTGCTACATGAAAAATGAGAAATACATGAAAAAACTTCATTGTAATCATGTTTTTCATGTATTTCTCATTTTCGTGTACTAGTCTCCATAAAAAGTATGCAACATGGATACTCCTTGGATGAATAATAAAATTATCCATCCAACAGGTGTTCCCGCTCGAAACGCGAGTAAATCCATAGGGAGATAAGTTGAAAAAGTAGTTTTTTTTTCCCTCTAAAATTTGATGATGTAATCAAATATTATTTTATTATTTCCATTATTATTTTATAATTTCCCTAGGAGGCCCATTTTATACCTCAAAATTCTGCCAATGGGTAGCCACCATGCTACCCTCCAATAGTCCTCTGGCTCCCAATATCATCACTGAGGAATCTACTCCTAATTGAAGCCTTATCGAAACCCACGTCAACACCAATACGAGGCTTCCAGAGACTATTACACAACTGATCAAAAAATAGTCATCAAATCAACCCAATACGCCTCAATTTTTTTTGTCTCTCCTTTCTGCAATGTTGAATGTTGCACCCTTGGTTAGAGCACACAACGGTACTCTCAACCTCCACACAGTTCAACAACTAGCCTCCAATCTAACTACGTTCCACCCTTAGGAGACTCCTGCTACCTTCTAGGGCTTCTATCCACCTTGAACGCAGCTCCTAGAGGTTGCACTTGCTAACTATGGGCTGCAACCTAGCCCAATAGTGGACTACGATGATGTCTCCTCTACAAAATCCGCAATTCTATCCTTGAAATAGCAACAACACCACTCCTCTAATTTTTGGCTCTCCTGCCCTACAAAAGTACCAAGAAAAAACCTTAACACATGCCAAAAAAATCTTCAAAAAGTTCCCAACCAACCCAGAAATTCTCATGTTGTCACCTACAACAAACCCTAAAATTCTTTGTTGGTTTTCCAAGCTTCACCTTGGCTATATTTTCACTCCTATGTTGCAGCCTTCTTTATCCAACAATCAAACCTTAAATGCACTTGAAATGGCCCTAGAACATGCCCACAAATAATCCGTTGTAACCTCAGCAGCTCGACCTCCACTTAGAAATATTGTTGTTGTCCCTTAAGCTCTTCCACGATGTCCCTTTGCCCTTCTCTAGATGGCTACAAATTCATAGCTCCCTTTGGTGATATATTGTCACGCTTGGATTCCTAAATGAGGATAAAAAAATATATAACTTTAAGCCTCCAAGAATTAATCTGAAGAGACCCATCTATTGGTACCATTTTACACCATGACAACATGACTTGGAAATCAAAAATTACCTAGTCAACTTCAAAAATTCATTTCTCTCTAATGACAACTCAAATTCGGATGATTCCTGATGCGTTGGAATCGTATCGCTGATCACTATCATCCTCATCCATCAGATGTAGTATTTTCATCATATTTTTTTCCCAAATGATGATGGGTGAAAAACCCCTCACTTGGGTTCCAAGCCCACAAGTTTCCCTTATGGCACTTTTTCCTCCAAACCATGAACCTGGGGGCTTGGATTAACTCCCAAGCTATAGAATTCAACACTCCATTTTAAAGAGGGAGGTACCTCCATCAGTAGGAAGTACTTCATATTCATCATCACTTCTTGTAACACTAGCCTACCTCTAGGCGCTCACAATCGCAACAATCCATGTATAGTGAACTACAACCTGCTCAGAAGTCTTGCTATCACTGGAACCCTCTTGCTTATTTTTCTTTTCGTGTTTCATTTTCCAATATCACCATGACTCCTTCTTCCCTGATGTGGAAGAACCCTTTCTCCCCAATGACCAAGAGATATTCTTGGGTTACAGAGTCTCCCTCTGAATCTGTAAACTCCCTCTAGAACTTGAATCCCTCCAATCCTTTGGAACCTGGACCTTCTCTGAAAAGTGTACCTTCTTCTCCGAAACCTGTCTCTTATCCTTTTAATCCTGCACCTGCTCCTACTTCTTTGGAACCTATACTCTCCCTTCCTTATTCCCATGAACCTCAGGCTTACCCATCAACCTATAGAGTCCATGTGCTCTAACTCCAAGCACAATCCCATTAGACATAGGGCCTCTAGGCCTAAGTATTTCCTTCCCATCCTAGAACAAGACCTCAAACCTCTTCCTCTCCATCATCAAGACAGAACCCAAGTGAGTAGTTTTTCACAACTCTTCTTGGATGGATGAAGATCATCATCTCACAACTCTTCCTGAATGAAGTTGTCCCATTGTGTATTCCAGTTTGACACCTTCTCCTTGGAAAAAATTCCATTGACGAAGGGCTTCCATTCCTCGGTGAATAGTTTCAAGGAAATCCTTATCATCTTTGCATCTAAAAATTTGGCCCCGACGAGAGTGATCTCATCTCAAACCTGAGACAACCTTGTTAGATATGAAGTAATTCTTTCACTCTTTTTCATCTTAGTGGGTTTCAATTTAACCTCCAATACTAGTACCTAATTCTCATTCTTATTGTGGAACAAATTTTGAAGAGCCATCCACATCTCATGTGAATTTTCCTTCCTGGACACATGAGGTATCAGGGAATCCTTCACACCATCAATGATGATCATCCTCTCTTTCATATCCAAATATTACCATATTTCTAGCTCTTTAGGATGGGTTGGCTAGTTGACCTCTTTCCCTGCAAAATCTCAGATCTTGTTGACTTGGAAGAACAACTTTATTCTTTCCTTCCAAGGAGTGCAGTTGTAAAACCCTTCTAACATGTCCTCATACCAGAGACCTACCTGTAACTTTGACATTGTAGGGACGCTGTCACTCACAATGTTACCAACTCCTTCTCACTTTTTACTTCGCTATGAAAAATCTGATTTACTATCTTCCAAAGTAGCTTAGACACACTCTAATACCATGTTGAATTTCCATGACCTTGGGTCTAGGTTCGATTCTTAAATTACTAAGACTACCAAACCAGGAATATCAACCATAAACTACTTTTCACAATGGAAAATATATAACAGTAAATCATATATGCAAAATATACACAATTTAAAAAAAAATTGTACAATAATATACAATCCCCAATCTTCGTAATATTAAACCAAATCTAAATAATGCAATAGTCTATGGTATACAGGATACACTGAAAACCAAAATGTTGTATCTCATCTTGTCAGTCCTTCGCTTCTGTATTTCTCACTAGTAGTGCCTTAGTCCATCAAGGCATATACACATCGAGACTTTAGGAGGGCTACCACCTAAAAATGTTGCATGTAATTTTATAGAGTGTACTTGGGTTGATCAAATTAGATCTCTTCACAGGCCTAATTCCCAAGCTCCAATATGCTAGGCTAGCAAAAAATATTTTCCATCAAGGCGTTTCACTTCAGCACCAATATTCACCCAACCTTCAATTGTTCTTCGTCCTTCAAGATAGTTCATCTAGAGATACTTTGGGTATCCAACACGCTTCCCTCCAACTATCCTATGGCTCCCAATATCATCACTGCGGAATCTGTTCCTGATTGAAGTCTTCTTGACACCCACATCAACTCCAGTACACAGCTTCCAAAAATTTTCATCAACTCGAGAAAATAAGCCTCCAAGTGATTTTGTCTCTCCCTTCTGAAATGTTGAATGTTGCAGCCCTGGTTAGGGCACAAAATGCTGCCCTCAACCACTGTACAGTTCAACAACTAGCCTCCAATCTGACTGTGGTCCACCCTTAGGAGACTATTGTTGCCTTATAGGGATACTATCCACCATGAAAGAAGCTCCTATAGTCTTGACTTGTTGGCTATGGTATGCGGCCTAGCCCAGTAGTGGATTGTGGTGTTGTCTCCTCTACACATTCTACAATTTTTTCCTCCAAACAGTAGCAAAACCACTCCTCTAATATGCGACTCTCCTGCCCTACAAATTTCCCAAGAAAAACCTTTAACACATGCCAAAAAAACCTTCAAAATGTGCCCAACCAACCCAAAAATTCTCATGTTGTCACCTACAACAAGCCCTAAAATTCTTTACTAGTTACCCAGGCTTCTCCTTGGCTGTATTGTCACTCTTATGTTGTGGCCTTCTCCTTCTAGAAACCAGCGTTTAAACATGCTTGAAACAACCCAAGAACATGCACAAAAGTATTTTGTTATAACCTCAGCAACTCAGCCTCCACTCATAAATGGCCACATTTTCCCTTAAGCTCTTCCACACTGTCCCTTTGCCCTTCTTTAGCTGGTGACGACTTCCTTGAGATTTTAGAGCTCCTTTAGGTGATATATTGTCACAATTGGATGCCTAAATGAGGATCAAACACCTTTAATATATATAATTTTAAGCCTCCATGAATTCATTTGAAGAGACCCATCTATTGGCACCATTTTACACCAAGCCGACATGACTTGGAAACCAATAATTACCTAGTCAAATTAAAAAATTCATTTCTCTCTAACTAAAACTCAGATTCAGATGATTCTTGATGAGTTTAAATCGCATCTTCGAGCACTATCACCCTCATCCATCACATGTCATATTTTCATCACAGTTTTTGCCCAAATCATGATGGGTGCAAAACCCCTCACTTGGGTTCCAAGCCCACAAGCTACCCTTATGGCGCTTTCTCCTCCAAACCTTGAACCCTAGGGCTTGGAGTAACTTCCAAGATATACAAAAAAACACTCTATCGTAGCGAGAGAGGTACCTACATGACTAGGAACTACTTCATCTTCATCATCACTGCTCACACCACTAGCCTAGCTCTTGGTGGTCATAATCACAACCATCCATGTACAGTGAAATACACCCTATTGAGAAGTGTTGCTATCACTGGAACCCTCCTAATTCATTTTATTCTCTTGTATATCTTTCCAATATTTCCATGACTCCTTCTTTCCAGATGTGGAAGCACCCTTTATCCCCACTGACCAAGTGCTCTTCTTGGGTTGCAAAGTATCCCTATGAATCTGCAAAATCCCTCTAGAAATTGACTCCCTATGAGCCTCTATAACCTAGACCTTCTCTGAAAAGTGCACCTTCTTCTCGGAAACCTATACCTTCTCCTATGAAGCTTGTACCTGAACCTCCACCTTATCCTCCTTCTTTAGAACCTATACTTTCCCCTACTTCTTCCCATGATCCTCAGGATTTCTTGCAACCAATAGAGACCATGCTCCATGACTCTAAGCACAATCACATCGGACTTAGGGCTTCTAGGCGTGAGTCTTGCCTTCCCATCCTGGAAAAATACCTCAAACCCCTTCCTATCCATGATCAAGATAGAAATCATACTATATCTGAGTCCTGGTACAAATAGTACATCCAAAACCCGCATCATATGTCTTGTCTCCATTCTGGATGGCACCACCCCTGATCCTTGGATCTAAAACTAACTCTTGTCACCCAAAACCATGTCCAACTTCAAGTCCCATTTCGCTAGAGTCTCAAAAACCTCATTTGACCCTATCATCTACTTCATCGCACCACTCTCCACATACCATCGATCCTCTTGAATAGTACCTTGCGAGAAAAGAGAAATCATAGCAAAATCCTCCTCTTCCAATCTCCTGGCGAGATCAACCATTTCTGCTAAACTGGCGATATTCTTTCCTTTATTCTTCCCTTTATCATCATATCTTATTTTTAGTGGTCATCTCGATGAAAAATGACCCATCTCACCACAGTTGAAAGACTTGATTTTACTCAAGTCCTTATTCGGCTTACCCTTCATTCTTGATGCAATAACCATGCCCTCATCCACCGTCCTGGATGGATGAAGATCCTTGTCTCCCAACTCTTCCTGAATTAAGTCGTTCGATAGTATTTTCCATTATGGAATCTTCTACCTGGAAACAATTCCTTTGATGAAGGGCTTCCATTCCTCGGTGAATCATTTAAAGAAATTCCTTACCATCTCTGCATCTGAAACTTTGACCCCGAAGGCAGCAAGCTCATCCTGAACCTGAGACAACCTTGTTAGATACGAAGTCGTTCCTTCACCCTTTATCATCTTCATGTATTTCAATTTATCTTCCAATACCAGTACCCAATTCTCATTCTTATTCTGGAGAAAATTCTGAAGAGACGTCCACATGTTAGGTCCTTATATTACTATTATAGTCCCTTATTGTTGTTAGTGTAACCCCCTTATTTTTATTATTGTACCCCTGTAACCCCCATATTGTTATTATTGTGCCCTTAAATTATTATTGTTAGGTCTGCTGGGATTACATTGTGGCCCCATGGACTCCTATATATAGAAAGGAGGTTTTGTAATTTGTATCATCAAAGAATTTTTCATTCATGTAATGCATTGTAGGTTTCCCCCTCAAAGTGGATTATTTCTAAGGCATTTATATCTCTTTCCTTCTATTTTTGGAGCTGGTTTAACAACACTTGGTATCAGAGCTTTGGATTCTAGGGTTTTTGCTGCTCCAAATCGGTCATCGTGGAATTTTCTCTATAACTTTTTTTTTACGAAGTTTCAGAAGCTGAAATTTTTAGAGTGCAAAGCTGCAAACTTGAACAACATTGCCGCAAAATTTCAGAGCTTGGTTCACAATATTTGTAGAGATATTATCTGTGGAAGTTAGGGCTTTTTGCAGGCTCCTGAATTTAACCTAAACAGGTCATCGTGGTATTTGCACTATAAATTTTTTTCTATGATGTGTCAGAAGTTGAAATTTTTAGAGAGTGAAGCTGAAATCCGGAGGAATATCGTTGCAAAATTTCAGAGCTTGGTTCGCAATATTTTCAGAGATATGATCTGTGGAAGTTAGGTCTTTTTCAGGCTCCCGAATTTCATCTCAAAGAGATTATCATGGGAAAATCTTTATAACTCCCTCTCTAAGCATCGGATTGGAATGATGTAAAAAGTGGCCGCAAGTACACATATTGTAGTTTCTTTTCTATCAATTTTAGAGCCAAAGGAGGAAACAATGACACGTGGAAGGTCGTACAAGTTCACTCTACTGAACCAGTCCATAATTGGATCATTGTGGAATATTGGACATAAATTTGCCTTGAAGAATCCAAATCAGGTCAGACTGGTGACATTTGAAAGATGCTTTAGAGGAATACTACAAGGCTGAATTTTAGATATTGAGGATCTGCAATTACAAAGATAATTCAATTTCAATATAGAGCTCCTCAAAAGCAAGTAAAAGGTGTGTATTTTGTTTCTCGAATTGCATAAGTCTTGTTTGAAGAATCAATTTGAATTGATTCCAAGGGCATATTGTAGAATATATATCAGTATTAGATTCTAAAATGGCCCCTAAAAATAATTCAACACCCATTAAGCCTTTAGAAGGCTCTATTATGACTCATGGAGACAAAGAATGGCAACATGACATATCAAATTTACAAGAGCAAGTGCAACAAATTTCGCTCTCGCAAAGAGAAACAAAAAATGACATGGAAGTTTTGGAGAAAGGCATGGAATATAATACGGATGGTTTGAATAATGGCATGGAAGCTAAGATAGATGGCATGGAAGCTGGCATGGAATCTAAGATGGATGACATGGAAGATAAAATCGATGAAAAAATGGAAAACATGAAGAAAGATCTAAAAGCAAACATGGAAGGTTTGACAAAGTTGATACAAAAAATGTTTCCTAATGGTGAAAATATAGTAGAGGAAACTCATGATGAGAACAAAACAAATGTTAATCGTGATTTTATAAAATCTAATGTTGGCGGGAAGAACAACCATATTCAAAAAATGGATATGAGGAAGTTCAATGGAAAGGATCATGTAACATGGATACTACAGATAGAGCAATATTATGATCTCAATAATGTGCAAAACACACAAAAGGTATGCATTGCAACTTTACATTTAGAACAAAATACATTTGTATGGTATCGATGGCTTTGCTTGCGTAAAAAAATTGTCACTTGGTCAATTTTTACGGAGGAAATGATAGCACATTATGAGGATACAAAGAGCAACACCTTCTTTAGCCAATTGATAAATCTCAAACAAAAGGGTTTAGTGGGGGAGCACATTGAGGACTTCCAAAAATTGAATATAAGGGTAATTGATATTCCAGAGGAACACAGGATTGACCTCTTCATAGGTACTTTAAAGGATAGCATCCAACATGAAGTTCGCATTTTGGAACCTAGTTCATTGGAGAAGGCATTCAGTTTGGCAAGAAAAAATGAATGTAAAATTATGGAGACAAGGAACCCTACCACTCACTTATATAAAGAGGGAAGTGTTGCTACTCCTAGATTTTCACAACCTACAAGGTTGACACCACAAAAATTGGAAGAAAAAAGAGAAAAAGGTTGCTATAGTTGTGATATAAAATACACTAAAGGTCATAAGTGTGTTGAGAAGAAATTATTTTACATAGATTGTGAAGAGGAAGAAGAAAATGAACAAGAAGAGGATATACACCAGGAACCAACCCTAGAAGAGGAAGAAATGAGTCCGACCATATCGTGTAATGCATTGGCAGGAGTTACCACTCCTCAAACTCTCAAGATAGAAGGAAATATCAAGAAGAAAAAGGTAATAGTGTTGATTGATTCAGGTAGTACCCATAATTTTATTCATTGTAAGGTAGCTAAGGAATTGAATTATTTCCTATACCCAACACCAGAATGTCAAGTGATGGTTGAAAATGGAGGAACTATAAATTGCTCTGTAAAATGCCATAATATCAAGCTAACCATGGGGGAATATGTATTGAATAGTACAATGCTTTCCATTCCTATGGGAGGTTTTGATGTTGTACTAGGAGTACAATGGTTACAATCGTTGGGGATGGTAGCTTTTAATTTTCAAGAATTTTTCTTGAATTTTTTTTCAGAAGGAAAGGAAGTCGAATTACGGGGTATTGAAACGAAGCCGAGAAATATAATAAGCTCTAATGTCATGAGAAAGCTTCTAAATAAAGAAAAACGAGGCATAATTTCACAATTATGCTCACTAGAAGTTCCAACATCAAAATCATCTATTTCTGCAGATCTCCAAAAATTCTTGGACAATCATTCCAAGGTTTTTGAAACTCCCAAAGGAATCCCACCTATTCGTGGTCATGATCATTCTATTCATTTGATTCCAGGAAGTGTTTCTCCAAACTTCAGGCCTTATAGATATCCTTATGTCCAAAAGAGCGAAATTGAACGCATAATTGCAGAAATGTTAGAGGTAGGTATAATTCAACCTAGTCAAAGTTCTTTCTCTGCTCTTGTAGTATTGGTACACAAGAAGGATGGATCATGGCGCAAGTGTCTGGATTATAGGGAGCTCAATAAGCTCACCATTAAAGATTAATTTCCCATTCCTGTGATTGATGAATTATTGGATGAATTACATGGAGCAATTTATTTTACCAAGTTGGATCTTCATTCAGGATATCATCAAATTAGAATGAAGACTGAAGATATTCCAAAAACAACATTTCGAACTCATGAGGTTCATTATGAATTTTTGGTCATGCCTTTTGGCCTTACCAATGCACCTTCTGCATTTCAAGGGTTGATGAATTCCATTTTCAAACCCTTCCTTAGAAAATTTGTGCTAGTATTTTTTGATGATATACTAATCTATAGCAGGTCTTGGAAGGATCATGTTCAACATGTTGACAGGGTGCTAAAACTATTGCAGGAGAAACAACTATATGCAAAAAAATCCAAATGTTTCTTCGGAGCACAAGAGGTGGAATATCTGGGTCATATTGTATCTCATGAGGGTGTTAAGGTAGACCCTAACAAAATTAAAGCCATTAAGGAATGGAAAGTTCCCACAACCATAAAGAAGTTGTGAGAATTTCTAGGGTTAAGAGGGTATTATCGCAAGTTTGTTAAGAATTATGGGAGAATAGCAGCACCTATAACAACATTATTGAAGAAAGATGCATTTTCATGGACTCCTGAAGAAACTAAGGCCTTTGAACATCTTAAAGAGGCAATGTGCATAACACTAGCCTTAGCTACGCCAGACTTCACAAAACCTTTATTGTGGAATGTGGTGCCTTGGGAAATGGAATTGGTGTTGTTTTAATGCAAGAAGGAAGACCCATTACTTTTGAAAGTCATCTAATCAAAGGAAGGTATTTATAGAAACCTATTTATGAGAAGGAAATGTTAGCAATATTGCATGCACTAAAGAAATGGAGAACTTACTTAATGGGAAGACACTTCAAGGTAAAAACTGATCATGATAGTCTTAAACACTTTTTGGAACAAAGACTATCTTCAAAAGAGAAGCAAAAATGGGTCACAAAGATTTTGGGTTATTACTTTGAAATAATCTACAAAATAGGGAAGCTAAATGTTGTTGCAGATGCACTCTTAAGAAAGAATGAAGAGGTGGAAGCATTGCTCTGTGCCATTTCTATTATCCAACCAGATTGGATAACCGAAGCAATAGATGAATGGAAGAAGGACGAAGAAGTGTGGACACTCATTCAAAAGTTGCAGCAAGATCCTAGTACATCTGATACATTTAGTTGGAAAAATGATTCCTTATGGTACAAAGATCACTTATATCTTTTTAAGAATTCCCAACTAAAACAAAATATTCTTTTGGAATTGCACACTTCTCCTTTAGGAGGACACTCAGCATTTTTAAAAACTTACCACAGGGTGAAGATTTTTTTTTTTTTGGGATGGCCTTAATATGATATTCAAAATTTTGTGGCGGAATGTTTGGTTTTCCAGCAGAATAAAGTTGAGACAATTAAGACCCCGGGTCTTCTACAACCTTTATCCATTCCAAGTCAACGTTGGGAGGATATTTCAATGGATTTTATCATAGATTTACCTAAGTTCGAAGGAAAGAGTGTCATCATGGTGGTAGTTGATAGACTTACCAAGTATGCACACTATTGTGCATTATCTCATCCATTTAAATCAAGTACAGTTGCTACTAAATTTATGGACACAATTCAAAAGCTACATGGAAACCCAAGGGTTATTGTGAGCGACAAAGATCCCATTTTTACTGGAAATTTTTGGACGGAGTTATTTTCTTGTTTGGGTACTCAATTAGCTCATAGCTCATCTTATCATCCTCAATCTGATGGTCAAACTGAGATAGTAAATAATTTTTTGGAAGGATATCTTCGTTGTTTTGTATCTGATAAACAAACATAATGGGTCAAGTGGTTACCTCTCGCTGAATGGTGGTATAACAGTTCCTTCCATACTGCAGCAAAAATGACCCCATTTATGGCACTTTATGGATATCGTCCACCATCCATCACATCATCTTTAAGAGAAAATTCGAAGGTTCAAGTAGTGGAAGATCACATCTAGCATCAACAAGAATTTCTCCAACTCTTAAAGGATAACTTGAATTTGGCACAAAATCGAATGAAACAACAAGCAGATCAACATTGCAGCGAGAGAAGTTTTGATGTAGGAGATTGGGTATTTTTATGGCTACAACCATACAAACAAATGTCCCTCAAGAAAGCTAAGAAGGATAATAAATTATCGCTAAAGTACTATGGTCCTTACAAGGTGTTGCAAAAGATTGGTACTATGGCATACAAATTGGAGCTTCCTGCTTCTTCACGAGTGCATCCAATTTTCCATGTTTCATGCTTAAAGAAGGTTATAGGTGAAAAGCTTCTAGTTCAAACAATATTGCCAAAACTTGATAAGGAAGGAAAAATCATATTGGAACCTGAAGAGGTCACGGAAAGAAGAACTCGACAACTACAGAATCAATAATTTCAGAGTATCTCATCAAGTGGAAGAACTTACCCACTGAAAATTCTACATGGTAGGATGAGAATTTTATACAGAAACACCCAGAGCTACTCAAGCGTTGAGGACAACACTTTTTTTAAGGAGAGGGGCATGTTAGGTCCCTATATTACTATTATAGTCCCTTATTGTTGCTAGTGTAACCCCCTTATTGTTATTATTGTACCCCTGTAACCCCCATATTGTTATTATTGCGCCCTTAAATTATTATTGTTAGGTCGGCTAGGATTACATTATGGCCCCACTAGGATTACAATGTGGCCCCATGGACTCCTATATATGGAAAGGAGGTTTTGTAATTTGTATCATCCAAGAATTGTTCATTCATGTAATGTATTGGAGTTTTCCCCCTTGAAGTGGCTTATTTCTAAGGCGTTGATATCTCTTTCCTTCTATTTTTGGAGCTGGTTTCACAACACCACATCTCATGTGCATTGTCCTTCCCATACACATGAGGTATCAAGGAATTCTTAACACCATCAAGGATGATCATCCTTGCTTTTGTATCCAAATATTCCCATATTTCCAGCTCCTTAAGGTCGGTTGGCTGCTTCACCTATTTCTCGACAAGATCTAAGATCATGTTGACTTGCAAGACCAACTTGATCCTTTACTTCCAAGGAGTGTAGTTGGAAAACCCTTCCAACCTATCCACATACCAGATACCTACCTGCAACTTCGACATTGTGGTGATGACTTCACTCAAAATGTGACCAACTCCCTCTCACTCTGTACTTTGTTGCACAAACTCTGATTTACTAGCTTCCAACTAATCTTTGACACACTCTTATACCATGTTGAATTTTCGTGAATTTGGGTCTAGGTTAGAGTCTTGAGTCACTTATGCTACCAAAAAAATAATCTGAACCATAAACTACTTTTCACAACGGAAAATATAAAGCAGTAAATCACATATTTATAGTATTCATATTTTTAAACAAAAGTGTACAATAATGTAAAATACCCAATATTTTTTCTATTAAACCAAATATGAATAATACAATAGCTTATCGTATACAAGACACACTCATAAAAATAATATCATATCTCATCATGTCAGTCCTTCGCTTCCGTACTGCTAACTAATAGTGCCTTAGTCCATTAAGGCATGTACACATCGAGACTCCAGGAGGGTTTCCACCTAACATTGTTGCATGTCCTTCTGTAGAGTGGACACAGGCTGGTCCAATCTACTTTTCAAGTAGGCCTAATTCCTGAGCTGCAATCTGCTAGGCTAGAAACAAATTTTTTCTGTCAAAGTTTTCCACTTCGGCACCAACCTTCACCCAACCTTCAACTGCTCTTTGTCCTTTAAGATAGCTCGTCTAGGGATACTTTGGGTAGGCAACAAGCTGCCCTCCAAAAATATTATGGCTCCCAATATCGTCACTACAGAATCTGATCCTAATTAAAGTCTTCCCAACACCCACGTCAACTCCAATACACGGACTCCACAGGTTACTACACAATTGATACAAAAATGGTCATCAACTCGACCCAATACACCTCCAAGTGATGTTGTCTCTCCTTTCGGAAATGTTAATGTTGCACCCTTCTTTAAGGCACACAAAGCTCCCCTCAACCTCCATATAGTTCAACATATAGCCTCCAATATCACTGTGGTCCACCTTTAGGAGACTCATGTTGCCTTATAGGGCTCGTATCCACCATGAACGTAGCTCTTATAGGATCCACTTGTTGGCTATGGCCTGCAGCCTATCCCAGCAGTGGACTGCGGTGTTATCTCCTTTACACAACCCCCAATTATGTCCTCCAAATAGCAGCAACATCACTCCTCTAATCCATGGCTCTCCTACCCTAAAAAAGTACCAAGAAAAAAACTTAACACATGCCAAAAAAACCTTCAAAATGTGTTGAACGAGGCCAAAAATTCTCACACTGTCACCTATGGCAAGCCTTAAACTTCTTCGTTGGTTTTCTAGACTTATCCTTGGTTGTCTTGTGACTCCTATGTTGCAGCCTTCTCTTCCCCTTAACCAATCCTTAAACACACTTGAAACAACCTTAGAACATGCCCAAAAATATTTTTTTGTAACCTCAGAAACCTTTCCTCCACTCAAAAACTCCCTCCCTGGCCCTTAAGCTCTTCCACGTTGTCCCTTTGCCCTTCTCTAGCTAGTCCTGGATTCCTTGAGATTTTAGAGCTCCTTTTGGTGATTTATTGTCACACTTGGAGGCCTAAATGAGGATCAAACACCTCCAATATATAGAATTTTAGGCCTCTACAAATTCATTTCAAGAGACCCATCTATTGGCACCATTTTACACCAAAGAGACATGACTTGGCAACCAATAATTACCTAGTCAACTTCAAAAATTCATTTCTCTATAACAAAAACTCAGATTCAAGTGATTATCGATCAATTTGAATCATATTGCCGAGTATTATCATCATTATCTGCCACATGACATATTTTCATCATAGTTTTTCCCCAAATCACGATGGGTGCAAAACCCCTCACTTGGGTTCCCAGCCCACAAGCTACCCTTGTCATGCTTTGTCCTCCAAACCCTGAAACCTAGGGCTTGGAGTAGCTCCCAAGCTATACAAATCAACATTGATGTTATAATAAAATGTTCTTTAATAATTCACATTTCTTATGATTTCACATGAAAATATACAGCAATAAAAGATCTTGTATAATGGAGATTTTTGTTTGAAATCATTCATGAAAATTTTATGGATCGAGTGGTATCAGAGCAAACTGAACTTATTTCCAGGGATTAGGAATGACATCATAGGAAAAGGATTGAAGTGAGCCAAAATTCAATATTTGGGAGAGATAAACCATTGAATTCAAGCAACGAATGTAGAGCTTCAAAGACTTCTCCATGATGCAGAAGAAGAGAAGAGAAAATTAAGGCTTATGTTGGAGCAGGTTCCAAAGGAATAAAAGGGAGAGTGTAGTATTCCCAATTAGTCCTAAACTAATGGGAATATTAATTTTTGTTTTCTTTTCCTATTTCATGAATAAAATTGTAAAGGAGGATCATAAAACTCCTAAACAACAAAATAAATCAATGCCAAATGTGAAAAAGCCTATATCTTGGCTGAATAAGGAGGCACCCTTAGGTGTGAAAGGGGCTAAACATTTTGACTGAGTCAACCATGAACAAATCTACAATTTTGTCTTGGAGGAGTGGCCATCAATGAGGCACAACACAGTTTTAGATGGAGATGGCTCATGGGAAAGGAGCTATTTCATTCAGGGTGGTTTAGGGTATTTCAAGCTCTCATCTTATAAAAGGAAGAGGATGGAAACATGAGAAGGTTGTTGATGTGATTACATTTTCAGAGTATATTGTCTGTTTATACATATCTCATTCTCCTTGTTGTTTAGCAGAGAATAGTTTTGTTTAGCACAAGGTCTTCCTATTTAGGAATTCCATCTCTTTCCTTGAGAGGCTTCTTGGAAGAGCATTGCATTTCTTGTCCACTATCAGGCTGAAGGCCAAGATTCTTCTTCCAACTACAACACAGATCATGTTGAGGGTTTGGTTGTCTTTGTAAGCTACAACAAGTGGAGGCTAGATCTCCTTAGATCTAGGCCATTCTAGTGATTTTTTTCAGTGGGAAAGTCTTCTATCCCATTGGAAAGTGAGTATTGGATCATTGGAGCATCAGATTTAGATCTTGGCATGTGGCCAAACATATCTTAAACCCTACAATGCAGTTTTACTTCCAGATCTGCGTTTTCCTGTAGATGTTGTTGCAGGGAATTTTGGCATAACATTTTGAAGGAGTGATTTTCATGTGTTGGGGATCTGCCCTTCACCTTTGAGATCCATTTCAGAGGATCAATATATTGTTTATATTAGATCAGATCTGAACATTACTAAATATCTAAATATTTCTTCATATCTGCAGCTTTTAGATCTCAGATCTACCCCATGTGCTTCATGTTTTGCTGGAAACCCCAAGGGGCATTTGAAGAAGAGTCTATATAGTGTATGGATCTATCATAGATCTTACTTTTCATGAATATTTTTCTCTAGATCTAAGTTGTAATCAATAGATGTTGCAGCCTAATAAAAATAACATTGTCAAGGCAGTTTCTGTTCATATGTATGGTTGCTGCACCTCTTTTTGAGGATTTTTCTTCATTGGAGACTTATATTTCATCTTGTACATCTCATGGGCTTCATTATACATCTGATTTTCTGTTATAAATGTTAAAGAAGGCTCTCCATATTGGCCTCCTACTATAATCTTGATGACCTGCATTATTTTAATGCATAACTATTAATATATTGTTGCATTCCCATTTTGGGAATATTACAGTGGTATCAGAGCAATCATCTTGGCACAACCTGTGCATTCTAAGAAGCCAATATGTATTTTCAAGAAAATAAAAGACAGAAGAAGAAGATTGATTACATAGAAGATAAATAAGGCAAGGGTAAAACCCCTTTATCTGGAAGAATGAAAGGGAAAGAGTTCTCAAAAACTCTGTTCCAAACTATGCATGAGCTGAAAAGTGAAATCAGGGGAATGAGGAGGGAAAGACATGAAGATCCCTCAAGAATAATTGCACATGAAGAAAGCCCCAGTTCTTCATATTAAGTGTGTGAGAATTCAACCACACAATCAGATCTACAACTTTGTAGCATGCCTACATTTCTAGCAAGAGAAGAAGCAGAAGGAGAGACACCAAAAGAGGAGACTCTTGGTGACTATCTCCAAGGATATGAATCTCAGTCTAAAAGATTCAAATATCATATAAGCTTCTCGGAGTTTTTTCAACTTAAAGAAGAAAGAAGTTCCATCATATACAAGAGAAGAAGAGGGTGCATGCAGCACACTTTGGGTAGGATCTTTCTACCTACTTTTGATGGATCATGTGAGAGCTCAGCCAAGTCTTGGGTAAAGAAGCTAGACACATATTTCCAGCTGCATCAAGTTTAAGAAGAATAAGCCATTAGAGTAGCAGCGTTGCATCTCCAAGGTAGGGCTTGTGCTTTGTGGTTATTTGAATCTTCTTCATTGAAAAATGTAAATATCTCTACTTATGCAAAGTTCACTAAGAGGTTAGTGAAAATATTTGATGTTAAGCCATTTGAAACTTCCTTGGGAGAGCTAACCAAGTCCAAGAAGTCAGAACCTTTGCATGAGATGGGAGGATCCATTAAGATATCTCCATTTCAGAACATTTTTGAGGGGGTTAAAGATCTACTACATGATTTGCCAAGGGTAAAGGGCCCACTTCAGCAAGAACATTCTTCTCAAGAAGGAGACATGAGGGTTCCTTTTTCAATAGGAGATCAAGAGAAATGATCTTCTAATGATGAGGCATTCTCTATTGATGAGGAGAAGGAAGAAGAAGAGCTGGAAAGGTCCTCCAGCGCTGTGACAGAAGGAGGAGATCTACTTTTATTGGGAGATGGAGGTGAAGCACTTGCTTCCACTATGAGAGCTCTTGTATCTTTGCAAGAAGCTCCCAGGGATATTACACATAAAGGGAACGAGCAACATGTGTATATTATGGTATAAAATGAGACAAAACAATGGAGGGAATGTGTTCCAACATTGCATATAGTTTTGGGAACACACGCTATGACAGATCAGTCCTTTGTGATCTAGACTCTTGACACCAAGAAGATGTTGGGTGTTCATGAGTTAACTACATCTAAAGGAAGTACCTTATACTGTGAAATCTTGTAGAAAGTAGGAGAAGAAGAACAGAGGAAGGATCACAACGCTTACATGATAGGAGGTGGTCCACTATTACATGGAGGAAAATATGGGGAAATTGCTCCAACTAGAAGCACTCTTGCATCCTTAAGAGTGATACCACATTACCATGAGACTTCCACACAAAAATCAGAGATGGATTTACGCAGTGGAAGTAATGATATGATGGTCCCAACTGTCATACACATGGGAATGAGCCATGAGACATCATTATCTTGTGGTAAACCACCTAGGAGACCACCTAATTCAAATTTGGTGAAATATGTTTCATGCAATGATGCTCCATTCAGAGATCCAAGAAGGAAGGGAGCATTAGTTGACCATACTACAGCACTGAGAGTATTGGGAAAGCTCAAGGGGAAGGGAAATATTTTTCCCTTATCACCATTATGCATTCTCTCATCTCATACTGCGCTGAGAAAAGATGTTGTAAGGATGAAGAATGACACCATCATGGAGCAAGGGAGGCAATCCTTGATTATGAAGAATCAGAATAAAATCTCATTTGGAGAGCAACCTTCTACACATGATAGGATATGGTGGTCACACATGCATGCTCTGGTAAGAACAAGGAGGTTTTGGATAGATGATAGCCTTCCATGGGAGACTAACTTCCAAGAACTTCCATATTCTTTTGAGCATGTGCATATGCAAGAAGGGCAGCAAGGGAGGAATAGACCCCTTCCATCTTATACCTTTGGCATGGGAGATGTCAAGGAGGAGAGAAATGGGAGGCATGACCTTCCAACATACACCTTGGGTATGGGAAATGTCAAGGAGGAGAGCAGCATCATGGCAGACATTTCATTTGACACATTATCAATGTTGTCATTGCTGGGAAAATTAGATCCATATTGGAAATCCCAACTATTGGTGGAATATTCCAAGGATCTTCACACATGCATGATTCTTGATGACTTGCTACATGATGAGAGCTATTCAATTGAAGATGGAGTCATCTATGATCATGGTAGGATATTCTTGTCTAGAGCCTCCAACCTTAAGGAGAATTTACTACAAAGGGCCTATGAAGAGTTATGTTTCAGCCAAACATACTCCATGAAGCTCAATAACATCATCTTGAAGAGCTACTATTGGGAGGGCTTTAAAAAAGAACTATATCAGCATTTTCAAAGATGCATGTGCCATGTGGATATGGAGCAGCAACATAACTATATGGAAGAGTTAAATCAACCCTCTCTTTCTCATTTTGAGGAAGGGGATAGATCTATGCACCACTCCATTTTTATGAGGAGGACTGTTGGTGAAGAACATGCTCTTGTAAAACATGTCTTATATTCCGATTATATGCATTCTTTCACCATGTTTATGCAGGCCATGGCTTTGAGGAGGAGTATTGTATTTTTTGAACTTCATGGCCAATATTGGGCCAAAAAAATTTCTGAATTTGACCACTCCCTTGATGAGCAAATGGAGATTTTGCAGCATGATGGGTGCTTCCCTAATGCACCAAATATATCTCACACTTACAGCTATGGTGAGATGGTATGGGCAGCAAGTAAGTGGTGGGAAAACCACTTACCACATCTAGATCTGATGCAGGCAGGAGATGCACTGCGCTAGTTCCACATATGGGACTATGACCCACCTCCATGTGCACAAATTTCTGTTTGCATATTCATTGTTTTGATCCCCTACATCGATGATGTACTTATACCTTTTATGGGGATGTATGGAGGAAGGAGGGAAGGTATGTATGTGCCCCATGGGATGGATATTCTCCACGTACCTTATGTTACATATTTCAGGGAGAGCATTGGGCAAACCATGTTTGTTTCATGTGATTTATTGTCTCCTTATGGGATGAGCTATTTGCATCTCATGAGATCTTTGGAGGAGAAATTCATGGAGGGATGGATTGGTGAATACTTAGCTTATGGATGAAGCTTATCACATGTATGTGTCACCAATGGAGGAGGAGAAGAGTTGCAGCACTCACCTTATCAGTTGCTTGAGGACAAGCAACATTTTGGAGGGGAGGACTGTAATATTCCCAATTAGTCCTAAACTAATGGTTATATTCATTTTTGTTTTGTTTTCCTGTTTCATGAATAAAATTGTAAAGGAGGATCATAAAACTCCTAAACATCAAAATAAATCATTGCCAAATGTGAAAAAGGCTATATCTTAGCTGAATAAGGAGGCACCCTTAAGTGTGAAAGGGGCTAAACATTTTGGCTGGGTCAACCATGACCAAATCTACAGCGCTGTCTTGGAGGAGTGGCCATCAATGAGGCACATCGCAGTTTTAGATGCATATGGCTCATGGGAAAGGAGCTATTTCATTCAAGGTGGTTTAGGGTTTTGCAAGCTCTTATCTTATAAAAGGAAGAGGATGGCAGCATGAGAAGGTTGTTGATGTGATCACATTTTTCAGAGTATATTTTATTTTTAGACATATCTCATTCTCCTTGCTGTTTAGTAGAGAATAGTGTTGCTTAGCACAAGGTATTCCTGTTTAGGAATTCCATCTCTTTCCTTGAGAGGCCTCTTGGAAGAGAATTACATTTCTTGTCCACTATCAGGCTAAAGGCCAAGTTTCTTCTTCCAACTACAATGCAAATCCTGTTGAGGGTTTGGTTTTCTTTGTAAGCTGCACCAAGTAGAGGCTAGATATACTCTGATCTAGGCCATTCTAGTTCTCTTTTTCAGTGGGAAAGTCTTATATCCCATTGGCAAGTGAGTAATGGATCATTGGAGCATCAGACTTAGATATTTTCATGTGGCCAAACATATCTTAAACCCTACAGCATAGTTTTACTTCCAGATCTGTGTTTTCTTGTAGGTGTTGTTGCAGGGACTTTTGGCATAACATTTTGGAGAAGTGATTTTCATGTGTTGGGGATATTCCCTTCACCTTTGAGGTCCATTTTAGAGGATCATTATATTGTATATATCAGATCATATCTGAACATTACTGAATATCTAAATATTTCTGCAGATCTGCAGCTTTTAGATCTTAGATCTATCACATGTGCTTCATGTTTTGCTGGAAACCCCAAGGGGTATTTGAAGAAGAGTCTTTATAGTGTATGGATCTGTCATAGATCTAACTTTTCATGTATTATTTTGCTCTAGATCTAAGTTTTAATCAACAATTGTTGTAGCCTAATAAAAATAACACTATCAAGGCAGATTATGTTCATATGTATAATTGCCGCACCTCTTTTTGAGGATTTTTCTTCATTGGAGACTTCTATTTCATCTTGTACATCTCTTGGGCTTCATTGTACATTTGATTTGCTACTATAAATGTTAAATAAGGGTCTCCATATTGGCCTCCTACTATAATATGAAAGATCTGCGTTATTTTAATGCATAATTGTTAATATATTGTTGCATTCCCATTTTGGGAATATTACAGAGAGTGTTCCACCAACATAGGAGAAGATGATCAAGCATCACCAATGGGATAAAAGGTAAAATAAACTTCGTCCTCTCATGCTTTTATTTCTATTGGAAGCCTTGAGATACCTCTTATAGGAACATACATGAGACTCCTTACTAAGATGTGGTATAAAGGAGGAGGACTTGGTGTTAATGCGGCCTCGCTTTGCAGGATTGGGGTACACTGAAGGGGAGTGCTCGAAGGAAATAAAATCAAGGGTTTCCTCAAGAAAATAATCAAAGCTAAAGCTTTCGAGGAAATAGGATTATGGGAACCCATCATTATCTTCCCATGACAGTGCACATTGCAAAATAAGAGCTAAAGAAATCTCTCATTGCCATGGTTGCACCAGAGATAAACAGGAAAGGTATAAGTGACCACCTTGTGCTAATGTTCCTTTTGATTACAAGCAGATTGTTATTGGTGAGAAAAAATTATGGCATAGATCACCTTGTAATTTTTGTGTTTTGCATAACCATTTTGTTTCCAACTATTGGAAAATAATGGCAATAAGAAAGAGTAAAAGACATGAAGACCCTTCTCCACATCAAGGGAGAAGGGTAGGAAATTATGGCAGACGAAAAATTTTTGCAACCATTGCAACAAAGGTCGACATCCGAGAGCCACATGTTGGAGGATCTATCCAAAGCAGCGCCTCAAGAAGGAAAAAACACCTACAAAGAGACTAATCAATGAAGTTGATAAAAAACCAATACACCTACATAAAGAGAACCCATTAACCTGGTTGGTTAAGTAATGGGTATAATTTTCAAGTAGTTTAACATGGCCACATTTTGTAAATCACATGTTGTGAAATGATTGTAAAAGTGATGAATTTTTTTCCATCACTTATGAAAGGAACATGATGATGTTTTTTTCCATTTTGTTGATAGTTGGAGTATTGGTTCCTATTATGATTTTGATGTAAACTTGACGAAATAGTGTGTTATAGAATCTTGAAAAGTATGAGGTTTTTATTGGGTTGTGTTTGGTATTGTAAAAGAACATGTATTTTGCAAGATGTGCTATAGGTTTTCATAGAATGCAGGCTTCATCTCTTTACTTATGGCTCTAAAATACAAATTTCAGGGATAAGGAAGTGTGTCCTATTAAGACACTTGTTGTGCAAATGAGGGAGTGCAACAGATTGCAAGACATGTTCATGCTTTTGGAGGACCAACAGCTCCTTAGTGGGAAGGAATGATCCAGGTGGCTCCATAAAGGCTCAAAAATCAAAGGTGGCTCTTGATAGGCTCAATAATGAAAGTCTTTGTAGAACTCACTGACTTAATTCCAACGGTTCATACAAAACTCAAATCTGACTCTATATGCTCAAGATAATCACAGTCAAAGTTTTGGTCAACTTGGCCCAACTGGCTAAATTTAGCAGACCGCCAACTAAATTTGTAGGTTCACTAAATCTGGAGGTCCAAATTAATTTGGCAAAAGCTGCTAAATTTGGAGGCTATTAACTACGTGAAAATTTGGCACTTTGTAGTGTTTGGGAATGACAAAACGATCACTTGTTTAAAATGAACGGTAACCCCTAGAAATCCAAGAATTGGTCAAAATCAATTTCATTTAAAAAGTATTATATATATATATATATATATATATATATATATATATATATATATATATATATCTATGGGCATATGAGCCCGCCATCATGTTTTATATTGTTATTGACGATGGACGATGATGATCGAACCTGCTCAACTGGTTTATCCGACCCTCCCGTTGGATGTCCCCATATTAATATAAGTGCTAAAAAAATGTGCCACAATTAAACAATCCACCAACCACATGGGAGTCATGTGGGGTTTGACCTCGGGACATCCCCAACTGCAATGCTAAAAAATAACTTTACTAGCCAATGGGCCAACAACCCCATTGTACACTTCATCTTATAATTTTAGATAAAAACCAAATTTCACCATTCCCCCTCGGGAATAACAGAGGATAGAGTAGTAGTAGTGGAACTCTTAGCAAGAGCTTCGACCAAGAAGGGAGGAAACATGAATGAGAAAATCTTGGGGAATCTTGGAGATTCCCTAAAGGTTGACCTTTGACAGTGGTGGAAAAATTCCAAATTTATACTCATTTGAACCATATTTTCACCAAGAGTCTAATGGCGCAGTCAATTTCTTCAACTGAGCGACAAATTCCCCGCCCCCCATGTTTAGATGAAAATCTTGTCAAGAATCTAAAATATTCCTAGGGAGACCATAATTGACTGAGACAAAAAGGGATTGAGTTTATAATTATATTTCATGGTTTTTCGCAAGGAGTGCGATGATGGAGGGAGTTCAATAATCCGAGTAGTTAATTTTCAAGTCATCCCAAGACTTGGAGGTATAAGGTGCATTGTTGTCATGTCTTTATTTGATTTTTGTTGAGATGATGATTTGATTATGAGATCCTTGTGTTCCACATTATCAAAGTATCATTGTAATGCACTTTATGTGAAATATTTTTTATCTTTTCTTGCTAAAAGAAGCTTTTATGAGTGAGAGTTATTATAGACAAACGTCTCCTGGGAGAGACATTCCACTCTAATTAATGGGATTCATCCTTGTATTGACAAAGATTACATCATGTACTCATCGTCTTCTTGCATCAACTAATGACGCGACTTCCCCACTCTCGACATTAGGCTTGGAGACGTAATCCACATTGGATGAACTTTGTTATCATATCGTGCATTTATGTGTGCTTCCTAGCTTTTTCTTCTTATTGGTTCCTTGTTTCGTGTTTTTTGCATGATAAAATATTGTTTAAGCATTAACATTTCTCATGATTTCACATGCAAATATGTGTCAGTAAAAGTCCCTCTGTAATGGGGATTATTTTTTGAAACAATTCACAATATTTTCACAAATCAATACACTTAGGATGTATACACCTCGATTATCTAGTCCCTTTGGTAATGAAACTTATCTATTAAGTGTTATCCCTTACATTGCCACATTATTATTCACTAACACCTATGAATTGAAGGGTGGACCATGGAATTGTTACTTTCCCTTAGGGGTTGGAAGCACCTACTGAAGTTGAACTTTAGCCACTGCTACCTAGGGAGAAATCACATTTGTGAGATATTGGTCTTGATTTCAGAAAGAGGTCCTTGTTTGAAGTATCAGAGCACCCTTAACATTAAATTTTTATTCGATTAGATTTATTATTGATTTTAGTCCCTAATGATTAGCTTCTTTCGGTAGAATGTAAGTTGTTCTTTTTAGGTGGTTCAACATCACAGGATTTGGGCATCCACTCGAAAAGGTACCAAAGCCTTGAAGAGAAGTACATTGACAAAAGAAAGTGCAACATTGTAAGTTTAAAGGGCCCATTGAAGCACTAGTATATTTGAGAGACAACCCTAACATTTTGGACTTATCAAGCTTCTACAACTTCTTAGGAACCTCATCACCCTTGGACATGACATTTGTAGCACTTATGATGGATGACATCAGATTTTAGAGAATGTGGCTCACATGTATGGGAATATTAAGCATAATTTCATCTTGGCTAATGGGGTGGATTTTAACCCAAGGTATTTAGGAGGTAAAACTTGTTATTGGGGGATTTTTAAATTACAATTATATGACCTAGTGTTTATATAAATATAAGATATGTTAATTTCATTTTTCATTATCACTTGTGGTTATTTTGGCCCTCTTAGAGAACTAAACTTACCTTAATTGTGACTTTTCTCCTATGGAGATGTGATCTATGGTGGATTTTTTCTATTGGAGTGATCAGGTGCTTAATTTTATGCTCAAAAATCAAAGTTCTGAGATTGGCTTGGAACCAGAACGACTGTGTATTGCTCGTCGTTTTAAATCCGACACACTTTGTTTCATGAAAAATGGTCACTATATGCTCCCGGAAACACGATTTGTTCACTTGGCTAAATAGGAAAATTTTGTGACACGCATGCTGATTAGGCATATGTACCCTCCGGTCAACAAAATATATATACAAAGGTATATTCCTTGGAATATTCTCGAAATATTCCCATAGGTGGACCAATAAGCGGGTGAGAAGTGTCGAAATTGGATTGGTTTATGGGTGTTGGGTTGGAAAAATGAGGTCACGACACATGGAAGGACTGGAGGCCACCACATCCCCTCATGGTCGTTGATCAAAATTTAGGTGGAGGAATTAAGGTTCGACCCCGCGACCTCCCCACTACGAGCGTCGTGCTTTACTACCTCCACTACATGTTAGTTCTTAACATGTATTGATCCCGATTTATATTTAAATTATATGTGTTAATGCGGCAGGGGTAAAGTGGGGCCAACCCCAATCCATAGGACCACCAACCCGAACCATCGTCGAAGCTCCAAACAAATGTGCGAAGATTAAGGACTAAACCATATTTATTTAAACTTAAACCTTGTTCATTAGCGCTAATCCAAAGTTTAATATGGCTTATTTTTAAACACACAGTTAGCACTTAACCATGCTTAAATAGTGTTTTATATCCACTTAGCACTAATTGCGATTAACTTGGCAGACCTCCGAAATTAGCGGAAACTGCCAGTTTTAACTGCAGTTAACTAGTTTAGAGCCTAAGATAGTGAGGAAAATTTAACAAACCATAATGTTTGCTATTTTCGACCAATTCAGGCTTAGAAAGAGGCTAACTGAGAATTTTGAGCTATTCTGGACTCATTGGAGTAGGTTACAGGAGTAAAGGAGCATTGCAAATAGGTAAATTTCACAATTTGAGCATAAGATAAAGGCCCAAGACATATAAGCTGGACCAAGGAGAAGTAGCCCAGGAGGGGTGAACTCCTTCATCAAATACCTATGTTAATGTTATTTATGGTGATGTTCTGTACTTTTATTTTTGTTGTTCTGCTCTTGTTTTTAATGTTAAATTTCTCACTAAATTGACATGAGAAACAAACATGACACTTTATAATTTGCAAGAAAACTTGAACCCTTAACCACACATAAAAATTTTAATTTATAATCTGAACGAGTAATTAGCACAACAACACTAACAAAATCCATTTAGATCATTTTTAGTATCAGAGCCCGAGTTATTTATGTTTTTTTATGCAATAAGGTATCTAATTGTTTGTAAGTTTGTGTCATGCTTACAAGGTTAAAACTCAAAAGAGGAGAAGGGAAGCTAGTTGAGAGTCCCGCGGTTGGGTCAAGAGGAAGAAGGGAAATGTTGCCAAAGTCTTCAACACTAGAACATCCTCAATTTGAAGTTGAGTCTTCAGTGAGCATGTCTCATGAAGGAGAACCTATCATGACAGAATATGAGAGAGCATTCAAGAAGGTATTTTTTGATATGACTGAGATGGTTAAAGTCCTCTATGAGGAAAGGAATGTAAGGATGCAATGAGAGAGTTCAAGGCCTCTAAGAGGAGAGGGTTCTCCAGGAGGAGCAGGAGGCCGTGGAGATGGTAATAAGTCACCATCCACTCCACCATCATCTTCACCACCATCTTCACCTTCCTCATCATCATCTTCCACTTAGACAACCCTACAATATGTTCATCCACATACTTAAAAAGGAGTTGGTAAATAACCTTTTCTTAATATTGATGTCAAATTTGAGCTACCGATGTATAATGGTGACATGAATGGAGAGAAGCTGGATAATTGGATTTTAATTGGAGGTTTATTTCAAAATTCATAACCTTCAAGAAAATGACATAAATATTCAATTGGCTTCCTTGATGATGGAGGGATAAACACTTGTATCGTGGGAAGCAAAGACACAAGAGGATATTAATAAAAACTGTAAGATCTCAATGTGTTGGTAAAATTTTATTTCTGCCATTAAAAGGAAATTCTATCCTCTAGCTTACATGCAATAATCCATTATGGATTGACAAAATTTTAGACAATTGAAAGGGAAAAGTGTGCAAGATTATACTCATGAATTTAGGATAAGAACTCTTATTTTGGGTATCAATTTGTATTCTCAAGAAACTCTGTTAATATTGGGGGTTTGCACAATTACCTTAGACATACTATTCCCATCTTCAATCCCACAAAATTAAATGAGGTTTGCATTCAAGCCATACATCCAGAAGCAAGAGGGAAACATAGTGCATATGAAAAAAGTGATAGCTTATTTTAGTATGAGGGTAAAGCTAAGGGAAAGTTTAATGGAAGAGGAAATAAAAATAGTTCTATAAAAATAGAAAAATATAAACTCACATGTAAAAATTGTTCGAAGTATGGCCATGATGAATACCATTGTTGGCAACTCCATCTAGAGTTCAAGACAAACAAACTTAAAGCCAAAGAAAAGGGAAAAATTGTTGCAATCATTGAACATGACTTAGGTTCAGATTCAGGAGATGAAACCAAGATTACCAAAATTGGTTTGAAAGGTACGAACATAGTAAGCACTAGTTCTTCAAGTTGTTCTAATGTAACTCAATATGAAGATAAAAGAATTGAACTTTGTCATATTAGAGTCGTTTCAAAAGATACCAAGATAGACACACTATTTGATAGTGGTTCTCAAGCTAATTTGATTTCTGAAGACTTAGTTAAGAAGTTAAATCTTGAAATTGTTACACATCCAAGAAATTATCCTTTAGGGTGGATATGAAAGAATGCAAATTTGCAGGTAACAAGGAAGTGCATCCTAAGGTTTGCAATCATTTCAAACTTTCTTGACGAAGTTGAACTTGATGTAGTGTCGCTTGAGATTTCAAGTACTGTTTTGGGAAGTATTTATCTTTATGATAGGAGGGTAGTATTTCATCACCATAATAATAAGTATCGCTTGTTTAAGGATGAAATTGAGTACATAGTCAAAGTGCATAAGAAGAAGATAAGTTTGTCTCTTATACATGTAGGATAAATGAAGAGAATAGTGAATGAAAGTCAAAATTTGACTTTGTTAATGTTGAAGCATCGAATGAATAATTTTATTTCATTGAAGTTGCTAATGCTTGTAATAAGATGTTTCAGGACTCTAATAGGTTTCCTTTGAAAGGAGGTAACCAAGACTTGAAAGATCTGCAACAATATTGGAAACAAGATGTCGATGCAAGAGAGTGAAAAGGTCAAAGAGAAAGCGCCAATGAAATTTGACAAAGAGGTCATAGGTTCAAAAAGAACTTTTTTGTTTCAAAATGGTACATGGAAATGGCGAAAACACTTGGTTAAAATTTGACACAAGTACAAGGCAAGATAAGCTAAAAATCGCCATGTTGACAATGTTCGAGGTGAGACAGTTTTCAAGTTTCCTTTGATTGACGACCAAGGCGGAAAAAAGTTTGTTTCTTCAAGGAAAGATTTTTAGTCAGAAAATTTAGGGAAATTACAGCATGACGGTGTCTAGGGCAGTAAGACAAGGTATCAAGTATCAAGGAAAAAAACTAGTTTTGTGAAAATCTCGAATTAATGAAATTGGGAAAATTCTAGTGGACTGAGACTGGAAGGGTGAGGGAACTATACCCCTATCCACATGTTTAGTAATGAAAGATATTTTTGGGTCCAATAAGCTTCCAGTGGGGAGGAATGATCAGGTGCTCAGTTTTATGCTAAAAAATCAAATTTCTGAGATTGGCTCAGAACCTAAACAACCACGTAGCTCTCGTTGGTCTGAATTCAACGCACTTCATTTCATGAACAATGGTCGACATATGCTCCCAGAAACGTGATCTGTTCACTTAGCTAAACAAGAAAATTTTGTGACAGAGATGCTAACTAGGCATCCATACCATCTAGTCAGCAAAAGGTATATTCTAAGGAATATTCTTGGAATATTCCTTTGATTATTCTCTAAATATTCGCACAGGTGGACCAATGAGCGGGTGACAAGTGTCAACATCGGATTGGTTTATAGGTGTTGGTTTGGACCAATGAGTTCAGGACATGTTGCAAACCCAGAGGCCGCCATGTGCCCTCATGGTCGTTGATCAAAATCTAGGTGGAGGCGCAAAGGTTCGACCCCGCGACCTCCCCACTACTAGCGTCATGGCTTACCACCTCCGCTACATGTTAGCTCTTAACATGTATTGATCCTGGCTTATATTTAAATTATGTGTGTTAATGCGGTGAGGGTAAAGTGGGGCCAGCCCTAGTCCATAGGACCACCAGCCCAAACCACCAGTGGAGCTCCAAACAATTGCACGGAGATTAAGGGCTAAACCACGTTTACTTATAATTAAACCTTGTTCATTAACGTTAATCCAAAGTTTAATGTGGATTAGTTTTAAACACGTAGTTACCACTTAACCATGCTTAACTAATGCTTAATATACACTTAGCACTAATTGAGATTAACTTGGTGGACCTCCGAAATTGGCGGAAACTGTAAGTTTTAACTATAGTTAACTAGTTTAGGGCCTAAGATGGTAGGGAAAATTGAAGAAGCCATAAATTTTGCAATTTTCGACCAATTCAGGCTTAGAAAGAGGTTAGTTGACCATTTTGAGCTATTCTGGACTCATTGGAGCAGGTTACAGGATCAAAGGAGCATTTTAAATAGGTCAATTTGACAATTTGAGCATAATATAGAGGTGCAAGCCATGGAAGCTCGACCAAGGATATGTAGCCCACGAGGGGTGAACTCCTTCATCAAATACCTATGTTAATGCCATGTATGGTGGTGTTCTATACTTTTATTTCTATTTTTTAGCTCTTGTTTTTTATGTTAAATTTATTACTAAATTGACATGAGAAACACACATGAGACTTGATAATATGCAAGAAATTTTGAACCCTTAAGCACACATAAAACATTGAATTTATAATCTAAATGAGTAATTAGCACCGCAACACTAACATACTCCTTTCAGATCATGGAGCTATTTCTTTGAATTTACAAATTTCATTTTAGAGAAATAAAAGTTTTTTTCATGCATTCTATCTTGTAAGTGTACCTTACATTCGATAAATCGTTGTTTTTTGTGTCTAATGTATGGAATGGTTAATTATATAGGGTTTCTATTGTGCTAGTTATCGTTTAAGATAATTTTTTTATTCTATATGATATTATTGCATGCATTACTCACTTACATAAACGAATATTAATCCCATAAAGTGGTAGCTAGGGTTTTGAATTCTAGGGTTTCATTATTCCCTTACTCCTTTCCCTGATCTAGAAATTTTTATATTCCCATAGGCTCCATCATGCAAGGAAAATGCATTGGCCGTGGTCACTTTGTTTGTCATCCATAAGACTTACAAAAATATATCATTTTCTCCTTTAAAATTATATTTTGGCCCCTCAAGGATAACCCACTAGCTAGGGCTAGGGCACTAATATCAACTAGGGTTGAAGTCGTTTGCATTTGGGAGAATTAATCACTTCTACAAAAGGTGTTTGACTCAAAATAAACTCCTATTAGTGGCTAATACATCCATATTAGGGCTAACATCTTACACCCTAGGTAGAATTTGCACTAGAAAATCCCCAGTTTTCCCTAGGCTTAGGCTTCTTGTTCCATGCATTGAAGGTATTAATATATTGGAAGCATTTTCTCGGCCCTGTGATCCTAGGTTTGCCCATTTAACTTGTCATTTATCAATCCCTAGGTGACATTTTGCCCTAGTTAGGGATATTGGAGGATGTGAAATGACCTATTATGTTAGCTAAGCCTTTTCTTAGGTAGAGTTGTTCTCTTTGAGACTATTTTGTCACCTTATCCCTTGTACTTGATAGATCCTTTAGGTGACCTATGAAAATAAAACCTACATAGTGGTGACAATCCACAAAAGTGAAAGAGATCGTGGTTATGGTGACAATGGACCACACCTCATATTGTTGTCCCTTAGTCTAGCTTTAAAATCCTAAAGTTAAGAGGATAGCTCTCAACTTCCTACAAATATCTAGGAGGAAGTTTCTCTTGAAGAAATTCGAGAGACTTCTCTCCTCTAAATAAATAGCCATGTAATCTTTTGGAAAAATAAATGTTTTGGAGTGTGATTTTGATCAATGAGAATTTGGTGTGTGTTTTGAATGGTTTATCCTCTACACCATTTTTGGTATCAGAGGGTAAGGTTTGAGTTGAGTGTGTGATAGGTTGTTGGATTAAGTTCGGTGTGTTATAAATAATTGTTTTGAGGATTCTGAATAGCAATCGATTTCTTCAAAATATGAGTATCGATTTGCTTCGAATAAGCTCAACCTAAAGAAAGTGTGTAAGATGAAAAATAATCTAATTTTGGTTCTGATCATTCTGCATGTGAAGATCGGGTCGAAGGCGTGGGTTTAAATGTGTTGAGGAGGAGTTGCACAACATTTTTGCTGTGTGTGTTGTAAAAGTTTGAGCACTCTCTGCAAAGTAGCAGGAATTCACGTTGTCATTACACTGGAGTTAAGCGTCTCATTACACTAGAGTTGAGCATTCCATTACATTGTCATTGCAATATGCTTGCACAACAAATTACGCAATAGAAGTGTGGAGCAATTCGTAATTGTTGGAGCATCTGCAGATTGTCGTGTTTCCTTAGAGGATGGTGTTTTTTTTTTGAATATATAGTAGTATCCTATCTAGCATATGCACTTCCTTTCATGTGAAGTTTTGGTTGCCTGGAACGCTATGAAGGGAGAAAGTGTGTTGACCTGAAGGAAAAAGAAAATTACATAAGAGAAGTAAATTTTCCTCTCAATAAATTATAACATGTTTTTTTTTTTCACAAATAAAATCATACACGTGGTGGTGGTTCTCCCAATTTAGCATTCCGTCTTCCATATTCCATATAAGTATTACTAGCACAATCACATTTACCAATGTGGTTGATATACGCCGATAGACCTATATGAAATATACTTACAACCACTTTCACTAATGTGTTTGATATATGCCGATAGACCTATGTCCACCACTCACCACATGCATTTTACCAAAATAATCATTATATATTTTATGAATATAATTACCAATATATTTTATATATCTACTTGTAATATTTTAATAAAATAAACTATATTGATACTATATATTAAACTAATATATATATATATATATAATATATTAAAATATATATTTTTATTATTTGATAATAAAATATTATTAAATGTTTTCAATACATTAATAGTTATAACTCAAACTATACTAAAATTCAAATATAACATAATACAAGTATTTTATTACCATTTATAATAAGTATATATCTCTTACAAATATACCAAGGGATTATTAATATTATAATCCAAAATAAATAATAAGCCCAAAGGTCTAATATTATAAACCCAAGGAATTGGTGAACCGAAGGGAAAAATATCAAAAAGCTAAGAGATCAAGAAGCCCAAGTGTTCCTTATTAAAAATATAAGAGATTAATAAAGCCTAGGAATTAATATTTTAAATACAAATGAATGATAAACTCACATGATTATTAATATTATAAACTGAAGAGAACAATCAACTTTATGGATTGTTAATATTATAAACCCAGTGAATTAAAAAACTAAAGGATTAATAAACCCAAGGAAATAATAAACCCAAGGGATCAATAATGCCAAGGGATTAATATTAAAAAGACAGGAAATTAATAACCCTAGGAATTAATATTTGAAACTCAAAAACCTAGGATATTAATAAACCATAATAATCAATATTTTAAACTCAAAAGATTAATAAACCTAAGGGATTATTAATATTATAAACCAAAAGAACCAATAAACGCAAGGGTTTAATATTATAAACCAAAGGAATCGATGAACCCAAGGGATAAATATTAAAAACATACAGGATCAATAAGGACAAGGGATCAATATTAAAAACACAAAAGATTAATAAACCCTAAGAATAAAGTTTTTAAACTCAAAAACCTAAGAAAATGATAAACCCTAATATTAATAGTTTAAATTAAATAGATTAATAAACCTAATACATTATTAATATCATAAACCAAAATAAGTAATAAACCCAAGGATTTAATATTATAAACCAAAAGAAGTAATAAACCCAAGGGTTTAATATTATAAACCAAAGTAATTGGTGAACCCAAGGGATAAATATTAATATTTTAAACTCAAGATATTAATAAACCCAAGGGTTTGATAATACAAACCAAAAGAATTGGTGAACCCAAGGGATAAATATTAAAGACCAATAAGGCCAAGGGATCAATATCTTAAACAAAAAGGTTTGATAAACTCACATGACTATTAATATTATAAACTCAAGGGAACAATATTAAACCTAAGAGATTAATATTATAAACCTCAAGTATATAAATTTTTTTAGATAAATACTATAAACCTAAAACAAACATGGTTGAGCATGCTTGACTTAAACATTGAGACAATTTTTGTCATAATGTGACATTGGATGAAGAATGACCATGGTTTTCCATGGTTGATTTTCATATTGAAACACAATGTCACATTCAACCATGGAAGACCTTGATTGACTATGGCTAACTACGATTAACAATGGTAGCCCATGGTTGATTTTCATCTTGAGACAATATTTTTCATAATGTGACATTGGGCCATGCATTAATATTAAAGTGTATGACTAATATTTAACACCTATTATTACCAACCCAAAGAATTAGAAAACTCAAGGGATTAACAAACCCTAGTAATTAATATCTTAAACAAAAAACCTAAGAAATGAATAATCCCTAACAATTAATAATTTAAACTCAAGAGATTAATAAACTGAAGGGATTATAAATATTATAAACCAAAAGAACTAATAAACCCAAGGGTTTAATATTATAAACTAGAGGAATTGGAACCTAAGGGATAAATATTAATATTATAAACCAAGAAATTAATAAACCATAAGAATTAATATTTTAAACTTAAGAGATTAACAAACCCTAAGACTTGAATTTTTAAACTCAAGAGATTAATAAACCCAAGGGGTTATTAATATTACAAACCAAGCGGATAAATATTAAATTAAGGGATCAATAAGGCCAAGGGATCAATATTAAAAACACAAGAGATCAAAAACCCTAAGAATCAATATTATGAACTAAAATATTATAATCTCCAACATTATAAACTCTAAATATTAAACACAATGTTATAAACCCTAATACTAAACCCAAATATTATAAACCCAATATTAATCCCTAATGATAAACCCTATATATTAGAATCTATTTTATAACCCAACATATTATGCCATAATGTAAATTACAATATTAAAACTCAAAAAATTAATAAACCCCAAGGGATTATTCATACTATAAACCAGAAGAACTAATAAATGCGAGGTTTAAATATTATAAACCAAAGGAATCGGTGAACTGAGGGGATAAATATTAAAAACCTACACGATCGATAAGGCCAAGGGATAAATATTAAAAAAACAAAAGAGTAATAAACCCTAAGAATAAATTTTTTAAACTCAAAAACGTAAGAAATTAATAAACCCTAATAATTAATATTTTTAATTACATAGATTAACAAACCCAAGACATTATTAATATTATAAACCAAAATAAGTAATAAACCCAAGGGTTTAATATTATAAACCAAATTAATTGGTGATCCCAAGGGATAAATATTAACATCAAAAACCAAGAAATTAATAAACCCTAATAATAAAATATTTTAAACTCAAGAGATTAACAAACCCTAAGAATTAATATTTTAAACTTAAGAGGTTAATAAACCCAATGGGTTATTAATTTTATAAACATAAAGAACTAATAACACCAAGGGTTTGATATTACAAACCAAAGGAATTGGTGAACCGAAGGGATAAATATTAAAAACCTAAGGGATTAATAAGGCCAAGGGATAAATATTAAAAACACAAGAGATTAATAAAGCCTATGAATTAATATTTTTATCTCAAAAACCTAAGAAATTAATAAACCCTAAGAGTCAGTATTTTTAACTCAAGAGATTCTAAGACCAAAGGATGGTTTAATATTATAAATGAAAAGAACTAATAAACCTAAGGGTTTTATATTAGAAACCCAAGGAATTGGTGAACCCAAGGGATAAATATGAAAAACCTAATGGATCAATAAGGAAAAGGGATCAATATGAAAAACATAAGAGATTAATAAAGCCTAAAAATTAATATAGTTAACAAAAAGCTTTGATAAAATCACATGATTATCAATATTATAAACTCAAGGGAATAATATTAAACCTAAGATATTAATATTATAAACCTCAAGTATATAAAAACTTTTACATAAATATTATAAACATCAATTATATAAAAATCTTTAGAGAAATACTATAAATTGTAAAATAAACATGGTTGAGAATGCTTGATTTAAACATTGAGATAGTTATTGTCACAATGTGACGTTGGACGAAGAATGAACATGGTTTTCCATGGTTGATTTTCATATTAAGACAATATTTGTCACAATGTGACATTCGACCATGGAAGACCTTGATTGACTAAGACTAACTATGATTAACAACGTTAGCCCATGGCTGATTTTCATATTCACACAATGTTTTTCATAACGTGAAATTGGACCATGCATTAATATTAAAGTGTACGACTAATATTCAATGCCTAATATTACCAACCCAAAGAATTAGAAAACTCAAGGGATAAATAAGGCCAAGGGATCATTACGCATGCTCTGCTGACCACTGACGATCGCACACACGATCTAGGGCTTCTCTAGTAGCCATGGGGGATTCTGGGCTACCATACGGGATCCTCCTCCTCCTGCTCCTCCATTCGATGCAGATGCGTTCAACATGCTGTTGGCCACAATGTCAAAGAAGAAAAAATACGAAGTAGAAAATATTGTGAAAAAACTGAATAATATTCCAGAAATATCTCTCCCTCATGAGGGTCTAATCCAGGTAGCTTTGTCTCTGGCAAATTGTGCCCTCGTGGGAAAATTCGCAGGTCTCTGGTCCTCCCCAAAAACCATGGAGAATTGGGTCATCAAGAACTGGACGCCGTTGATTAAGAAAATGTAACCTCGTACTTCTTGAGGAGAGGTTATTTTATGTTCGAATTCACCTCCAAAGAAGATAAAGATCTGATCTTTCGAAATGGACCCTACTTCATGGGTCCTTAGGGCATGTATCATAATAAGTGGATGCCAGACCTTGACCCAGCAGTTGACGTTCCAACAACAGTTCTGGTGTGGGTTAGACTGTCGAATCTCCCAGTGCACTGCTTGAACTGGGATTATTTGAAGCATATAGGCAATGCCATGGGAAAATTTATCACCCAGGAAAACAACAAGGACCAATATGAATGTGCCAGAATATGTGTTGAGGTAGATCTAGAGGTGGGCCTTCCAGAGGCAATAAAAATCAAAGTCGGTAGTTGGACCCATGTGCAAATGCTAGATTATGAGAAGCTTCCCTTCAAATGCCGGAAATGCCATGTCTATGGCCACTTTGCAAGAGGTTTTCCGAGTAATGTTGAAGCGGAGAAAGGGAAGGAGGAGGGCTAGAACCGGGTCAAGCGGACCAAGACCACCCACAAACCCCTCAAATCTGGTGCCCAAAATGGTAAAGGCCCCCAGCCGACTTCTATTCTTCAAAGCCCTCCCTTGAATGGTCACGAAAAAAAATTTGGGCCTCTAGGCTCAGCAATAGAGGACACCTAAGAGGTCAAGATGCACAAGGAAGGATCCCCACTCAAAGATACCCCCTTAGGTTTCAAGCAAGGAGAAAGTGCCACAGATAAATCTAAAGAAAAAAACCTAGAAGCTGAGGAGGAAGAATAAGCATCAGAGGACTCAGAGGAGGAAGGAGAAATAGGGGACTCACAAACCTCGATTAGGAGATCCACAAGAGGCCGCAAATATGCCCATGAAAATAGAGAAAAAGAAACCTACAAAGATAAGCTCCAGGGCAGCCAACCAACCCTTGAGAAAATCTTGGCAAAAACACTGAAGATGACTAGAAATCAGATTCATAGCTCCAAGGGAGCTCAACACACCCAAAAAAGTAAGTGATGAAGGTTGTCTCCTGGAACTGCAGGGGTATGGGGAGGAGAGTTAAAGAAGAAGCCATAAGAAGTCTAATAAGGATAGAAACCCCAGACATACTTCTCATCCAGGAGACTAAAATGGAGGACAAAGACATCCTTCACATAAGCAAGAAAATTTGGAATAAAGGTGGACGACAGGCAGTCTCAGCTTGAGGAGCCTCAGTTGGGCTAGGCACTCTCTGGAATATCAAGAAATTTTCGAAGGTAACTGAGATTCTAAATAGTCACTGCATGTTGTTGAAATTTCAGCATATTGACACAAAAGAGACATCTGTATTATCAATGTATATGTCCCAGTAAATGCAGGGGAGAAAAAGGCCTGCTGGGACTCTATCAGAAACCTCGTAGGGACAGTGAACTTGGAAAATATCATCATTGTTGGCGATATTAATCTCACCCTGCTATTGTCAGAGAAGAGAGGAGGCAGTATAGTAAGGGATCTGGTGAGGGAATGGGTGGAGGACCTCATGCAAGACTGGGATATGCTTGACATCAAGCCCTCTTCTGGTAATTACACTTGGTCAAACAAAAGAGTTGGTCTGAGGCATATTGCTGCAAGGTGAAATAAATTTCTCATTCAAAGCTCTTTTCTCCTTCTAAGATTAGAGGCTAGAATGTACATTCTCTCGTGCAACATTTCTGATCATAAGCCTATTAAACTTGAGCTGCTAGCCCATATTGATCAAGGCCCCATCCCTTTTAGATTCATTCCTTTATGGGTCAAGGAACTAGACTTCATGCATTTGGTCAAGGAAAGTTGGAGGCAGCCAGTTAGGGGCTCCCCCTTCTATGTTTGGGAGTAAAATCTCAGAAGAGTGAAATATGCTCTAAAAAATTGAGCAAAATCTCTTCCCGACCCTGCCTTGGAAATAATAAAAAAATCAAGGCACCCTTGAGCTCCACCACTTGCACTCGAAAAATGTTGAGATTACAAAAGAATTTCTAGACAGGGAGGCAGAATTACAACAACAGTTTCACAAGGCATGCTTGGCAGAGGAAGAATATTGGAGACAAAAATATCGAAGTCTTTGGCTAAAAGAGAGAGATAGCAACTCCGCTTTCTGCCCCAAGCAAGCCCAATCATGGAAAGGCTTCAACTCCATCTCTGAAATCAAGGAAGAGAACACCATCCATGATGATATAAACAACATTAAAAAAGCAACCTTCTCACATTTTAAATCTCTGTATAGTGAAGAAGAGGTGTTGGGCCATAATTCTAAGTTACTAAATGAGGTTCCTTCTTTGATCTCACCCAAGATGAATGAGCTATTGGAAGCAAAGGTATCAATAAAATAAATAAAGGCTTCTCTATTCGTTATGGACCCCAACAAATCCCCTGGCCTGGACAGATTCATAGCCATATTTCTTCAATCTTGTTGGCAGATTATGGAAAAATATTTTTGCAAATGGTTCTGAAATCCCAAGCATGCCAAAAAATTGGGGGTAGAACTAACTTAGCCTTCCTTGCCCTCATTCCGAAGGAGAAAGGTGCCAATTCCTTCAATAGATTTCACCTTATCTCTCTATGCAACATAGGCTACAAACTGATAACCAAAGTGATATCCAACAGATTGAAAAACATCCTTCCAAGCATCATCTCGAAGAATCAAGGTGGTTTCATCCAAGGAAGGCAGATTGTGGACAATTTCATCTTATTTCAAGAGGCGATTCACTCTGGCCTACATCGAAAAGAGAAAGGTATGGTTGTCAAGCTTGATCTAGCAAACGCCTTTGACCGTGTTAGACAAAGATTTATTTTGGATGCTATGCATAAGTTTGGGTTTGGGATCAACTTCATTAATTGAATCCAGGCTTGTATTTCTAAACCCTAGATCGCCCCCCTAGTGAATGGGAGGGCTGCTGATTTTTTCAAAGCCACGAGAGGACTTAGGCAAGGGTGTCCTCTTTCACCCCTACTATTTTTCCTCCAAGCTTCTGTTCTCATATTCTACTTGAACAAGAAGCAGCAAGACCAAGAGATAATGGGGCTCAATATAGCAAGAGGAGTAAAAAATATAAACCATGCACTATTTGCTAATGATTCCTTGTTGTTGGGAGTAGCCACAGTGCTTTCGGCATCAAGATTTGAAGGTGTGTTGGATGACTTCTGTGACGAAACGGGAAGTAAGCTTAACAATGGGAAATTTCATATTTTATGTTGGAACACTCCTGCCACCACTCTCAATGCCATATCCAGATTATTTGGCTTTGCTGCCTCCTCATCCTGGTCTTCGTTCAAGTACCTCGGCCTTCTTATCTTCCACAAGAGTTCCTTCAGCAAAGATTGGCTCCCCTAGCTACAGAAATTCAAGACTAAGATTCAGGCTTGGGGTTTCTCCCGGCTCAACCTTACAGGTTAGTTGATGCTCATCAAGGTTGTACTAAACAGTCTCCCAATTTACCAATTTTCTGTTCTGTTGGCTCCTAATTCTCAGGAAAATGGAGGACTACACCCGGAAATTTTTTGGAAAGGAGGCAAACTAAATGAGACAAAAATCCCTTTAATCAGCTGGGACAAAGTCTCCAAGCCACCGATGGAAGGTGGTTTGAATTTCAAGGACCTCTATACACAAATGTGGAAATGAGAGCAAAATTGCTTTGGAGGATCATCGCTCCCAACCCAGGCTGGGTGCAAGCTACGTTATGGAAAAATACTTCAGAGGTCAAAGGCTGCTCTCTGTAGCGTTGTGCTGGTAAAGTCCAGTGCGTTGGCTTCTCAGCATTGTTTCAAATCTCATTCCAGGATGAAATGTCTTACCGTGGAAGCACCTTGAGTGCCAGGTTTGGCGAAGAAGTGAAACCCTCTTCACTCTTTTGAAGGGCATGGCCCTAATTCACAATAGGAAATATGATATCGAGTGGTGGGGTTTCGGATTCTGGCTATTACTACGTGGCGTAGGGCTACAAAAAGTTACTGGAGCAACCTTGCTGTGCCCTCAGCCCAATGCCACAAGAGGATATGGAACAAAATGCATCCATTCCCAAAATTGTTTTGCATGGCTTACGTGTCTGATAGAATTTTGATAGAAGGCAGTTGTAGAAAAAGGTTATTATGGGCCTTCCACATGTATTTTGTGCGAGGAAAAGGAAGAGAGTGCCACCCACATTGTGCTGGAATGTAAATTCACAGTAGAGATTTGGCATGAGCTCATTGGACCATGGAGAACCAACTTTACACTTCCTAGATCCATCACTAAGTTGTTCGCAAACTGGCTGCTCGGGTATCCAGGAGTCATTCCTAAAAAAAAATACATTAGGGCTGCCTGGCTCTCTCTCCCTAAAATAATCTGTTGGCAAATTTGGCTTGAGAGGAATAAGAGGATTTTCAGATATAAAGCGCAGGATGTTAAGTTCGTTATGATCAAGATAAAATTCCAGTTGAAAGAAAGCTTGGGATATATCAGTTGGACGATACAAATTTAACTCAGTAGGATATTGAATGGGGCGCCATATTTGATCTTCAGTTTTAGGAAATAGTAAGGCCAACCATCCCTTCCAAAGAATGGAAAATTAGAGTCAATGAGAAATACTTCTCAGATTTGATTATCAAGCAGGCTAGATACTCTCTCTTTTTTGATGGGGCTGCGAAACGAAATCTTGGTAAATCTGGAGCAAGAGGAGTCATAAAAAATTCCGAAGGTAGAATTGAGCACAATTTTTCCTAGGGCTTAGGCCATAATACGAGCATTCAAGCTGAAGCGATGGCTCTCTTCCAAGGCCTCAAGGAACTCAAAGGCTTTGGCATCAAAGAGGTAAATTTTTTTGGTGACTCTTAGTCCATAATTAAAACTATTGTGGATAATTCTACCCCTACTGATTTTAGGTTCGCAAGGCTGATGTCTAGAATCAAAACTCTGGCAAAAACGTTTCTGAGCTTGAATTTCTTCCATGTGCTGAGAGAGAACAACAAGGATGCAAACTCTGAAGCCAACAAAGAAGCTCTCCTCATTGTTGGGACTCTTCTAAGAGATAGGGACGAAGAATGGGACCCTATACCTTAATACATCAACTAATATGTTTTATTGCATTTTACTGAAGAAGTTTGTTTGTATCCATAAGTTTGGGAAAATCACGGATATGGATTCTATAGTTGCATGTAAGATTCACTGGTTTATAAGTGTTCGTGCCATGTTGATCCTCGCAGGAGAGGAATCCTGGGCATTGCCCTCACATCATGTAACCAGATTAGAGGCATTCGTGCTAGAATTTTAATATATTCCAATATACGTTCCTATAAAAAAAAAAAAAAGGCCAAGGGATCAATATTAAAAAAACAAGAGATCAATAAACCCTAAGAATCAATATTATGAACTGAAATATTATAACCCCTAATGTTATAAACTCAAAATATTAAACACAATATTATAAACCCTGATATTAAACCCAAATATTATAAACCAATATTAAACCCTATTTATAAACCCTATATATTACAATCTATATTATAACCCAACATATTACTCCATAATGTAAATCATAATATTAAAACTAAATATTATAAGCCCTATATATATATTAAACACTCAATATTATAAACTCTAATATTAAAATAAATATTATAAACCTTATTATTAAACCCGATAATATAAATTTAAATAATATAAACCTTAATATTATACCCAAATATTAGAAAACCTCGTCTTATAAACCACAAATATTATAGACCCACATTAGTAAATGTGTTTCATACATGTTGATTAGTGTATATTAAGCACACTCATAACCACAATAGTCAATGTTCTTGCATAATTTATTCTAAATATTATATTATATACTATACTATATTATAAATCTAATAACCCAAAGGATTGGTAAACCTAAGGGATTATATATTAGGATTATATATTAATAATATTGACATACTAATATTATAAAACCAAGACATTAATAAACCAAAAGCATTAAAATTATAAACTCAAGGTATTATTTTTATAAAATGAAGGGATTAACAAACCCAAGGGATTATATATACTATAAACCCAAGTGATTAATGAATCCAATGAAATAATATTATAAACAATTGAGATAGAAAAACCCAACCAACGAGATGTTATAAACAAAAGAGAGATTAATAAACTCAAGAAATGTTATAATATTATGTTATAAACAAAAGGGAGATTAATAAACTCAAGAGATATTATAATATTAGAAAAGCATTACAACATTAAAAAAAAATTCATGTTGATTATGGTTGATCATGGTTGACCATTTAGTTAAAAATAATTAATATTAATATTTTACTTAATTAATATTAATGTTAATTATTTTTTTAATTATTTAATTAATTAATGTTATTAAACATTTTAAATAAATGTTTTAATTAATATATTGTCAAAAGTTGTAATTAATGTTTTAAAGTAAAAAAAATTTAAATACAATTCCAACATATTATTATTATTATTAACCAAATCTAAATATATTCATGTTTAGATATATTTGAATAATGTAGTTAAGTATAATAATTATGTATTAATGATTTCATTAATATATCAATGTAATAATGACAATATAATAATTATTTAACTTTATTATTAATTAATTTTAATATATTATTTTACATATTTTTGAATTAATGTTTAATGTTATTAAACATTTTTTATATAAAGTTTTAGTTACATATTGTAAAATGTTTTAATCACTACTATTAATTGATGTTTTAATTAATAATGTTTAATGCTCTAATTTATTAATATTTTAATGTTTTAATTAATGTATATTAATTAGAGATAACATTAAAATACAATTTACTCATAGTTATCCAATAGACTTTTTTAATGCTTAAAAAGTTAAAATATTATTAAAATAAATTCTAAATTTATAATAATTTATTATTATTATTATTATTATTATTATTATTATTTTATACAATAATAACAATTTAATAATATAATTGCGTTAAAATAATTATTATAATTTAATTTTACAATTTATTATTGTATTAAAATAATTTTATTATAATTTAATTTTGGGATTTATTCTTTATATAGAAATTATGTGATAATGAAACTTTATTATTAACGAAAGTTGTGGATACACCAAACTTTAACACAAATCTTGAATACAATAATAAGTATAATTGCAGTAGTTAAGTAATATATGATCACATGATAGTCACAATTTTTTTTACAACTAATTTAGGAAACTAAAACCATATTATAATTTAAACCTACAATTTATTAGTTATTCATTATATTGTTTAAATAATATGAAACATCATACATCATGTCAACCCTTTAATCATTGTAGATTTGTTTGTGCATGTGGATATATTACGAAAGGAAGTCATTAAGGGAAGTCTTAATGGGTAAACAACAATTTTTTAATTAATAAAAAATAAATCCATAATTAGAACAGTACCCATATTCGGAGACAACACGTCAAAGAGATGTCGGTGAAGCATAAGAAAGCTCAGAAGAAGAAACTCAAGAAGAAACACCCAAAAGCATTTCAGAGGTAAGAAGTTTTCATGGATTGGCAAGTTTTTATAGGAAATTTATTAAGAATTTTAGTGGCATATGTGCTCCAATTGTAGAAAATATTAAAGAGAAAAATCAATCATTCCATTGGACATAATCAACTAATAAAAACTTCCAATTATTTAAGAAAAATATCACAGAACAACCTTTTTTAGCACTGCCATATTTTAATAAGTTGTTTTAGGTTGAGACTCATGCGAGTGGGGCTGCAATAGGAGCTGTATTAAGTCAAGAAGGAAAACCACTTGTCTACTTCAGTGAAAAAATTAATTAAGCCAAGAAAAAATACTCTTCTTATGATAAAGAATTTTATGCCATCATACAAACTTTAAAGAAATGGATGCATTATCTTATGCCAAAAGAGTTCATCCTCTACAAAGATAATCATGCTTTACAGTATATCAACAATCAAACAAAATTGAGTCAAAGACATGTTAAATGGGTTGAATTATTTAAAAAAATTGCATTTGTCATCAAGCATAAAAGTGGCCATTCAAACAAAGTGGCAGATGCACTAAGCATAATCAATTCAATTTTGCAAGAATTCCAAGTAAATGTCTTAGGATTTGATGAGTTGAAAGATATATATAAAGATTATCCAGATTTTAAAGAAGCTTATGAAATTTTGTGAAAATCTTGTAAGTAGAGATAGAACTCCATAGTTAGACTACATGATACATGAGGGAATTTTATTGAAGGGAAGACAATTATGCATTCCAAAATGTTCAATGAGGAAAAATTTCTTGAAAGAAAAACATAGTGGGGGTTTAGTAGGTCATTTGGGTAGGATAAAACTCTAGCAAAGTTACAAGAATTTTATTATTGGCCTCAAATGAAAACAGATGTAAAGAAATTCGTTGAAAGATGTAGGATATGTCAATATGCAAAAGGAAGAAGTCAGAACACTAGACTCTATCCACCCCTACCAATACCAAATCGACCATGGGACTCCATAAGTATGGATTTTGTACTGGGATTGCCTAAAACACAAAGGGGAAGTGATTCAATATTTGTAGTTGTTGATATATTCTAAAAAATGGCTCACTTTATGGCTTGTAAAAAAATAAATGATGCAACTAGCATAAGAAACTTGTTATTCCAAGAAATAGTTAGGTTGCATGGATTACATACAAGCATTGTTTTTAACAGAGACACTATGTTTGTAGGTCATTTCTGGAGGACTTTATGGAAACGTTGGGAACTAATCTCAGTTTCAGCTTAGCATATCATCCCCGGACTGATGGTCATACATAAGTGGTAAATAGGAGCCTTGGAAATATCTTGACAAGCTTGGTAAGTGAACATCTCAAACAGTGGGATCAGGTTCTTGCTCAGGCATAATTTTCATATAACGATTCTCCTAACATAAGCACTGGATTAAGTCCATTTCAAATTGTTTATGGGATGCATCCAAGAGGTATTTATGAGTTGACGAACCTGGGAAAACAATAACTTAGAAGTGTAGATGGTGAAGATTTTGTAGGAAATACAAGACAAAGTCAAGCAGTAATTACAAGAAAGCAGTAGCAAGTATAAACCAATAGAAGATTCCAAAAGAAGACATTTAGACTTTAATGTTGGAGACCTAGTTTTGGCACATCTTCGAAAATAAAGATTTTCTAAAGGGGCATATAATAAGTTAAAACTGAAAAAGATAGGACCATGCAAAATTCTGAGGAAATTTTCCTAAAATGTTTATGAAATAGAACTACCCAAAGACTTTGGTATTTCACCAATATTTAATGTTTTTGATCTATACCCCTTTAAGGAACCGATGGATGATTCTACAAATGCACTTGTTCATGATGAAATTCAGTGGGAGAAGCATCTACCTTCAGCACCATCAAAGCAGATTGAATCCATCATCGATCAAAGAGTGGCTAAAATTACCAGAAAGAAAGAGTATCTTCAATACTTCGACAAATGGAAGAATCAACCAGTCAAAGATGCTACTTGGATGACACCAATAGAGATTTCAAAATATGGCACCAACATTGAAGAACTTCAAGAGCAAAACATATGATTTGTATCTTTTTCTTTCCCTGTAGTATGATGCATGAGCATCTCATGTTTAATTTTTATGTAATTATTTAATTAATGAATCTATGAGTTTCTAGAATTAGTGAGTCATTGTAGAATTAATTAAGAGATAGGGAAGTTGTGATAAAATCCTAAAGTTGAGAGGATAGCTCTCAATTTCCTCCAAATATCTAGGAGAAAGTTTCTCTTAAAGAGATTCGAGAGACTTCTCTCCTCTAAATAAATAGCCATGTAATCTTTTGGAAAAATCAATGTTTTAGAGTATGATTTTAATCAATGAGAATTTAGTATGTGTTTTGAATGGTTTATCCTCTGAACCATTCTATGTTATGAGTCACCCTCACAAAACTTATTAGATTTTGAAGCAACACACCTTAAATAAATATAAAATTAAGATAAATATATAATGTTATTTATCAATAATGAAAAAATGAACCAATTAATAAATAAATAACTTTACATTTTAAATCTCAGTAATATCCATGTTTCATTTCAATTAAGCATTTGTATGATGAATTCTGTTTTTTCATAAAAACAAAAAATGATACACCAAAACAATTAGGCATATGTATAGTGAACTCTTATTTCTTTTTTTGTTTTTTTGGGTTCAATCAACATAAACATAAAAGTGTACACAAAAATCAATGTGCAAGTGAAGTTATTTTTCCAATTGGTTCCGAGAGTAGGGATAGATGCCCACTATAATCCAGTCATGGCAAAGGACTGGTTTAATGTACCCCATTTTGTAACAATGGCCTTGAAATGGTAATGGTGGTATCCATGTCATGAACATCTTCAACGATATTCTCATTGGAACTTGTTGCTTCACTTGGATTGTGCTGGCCTTCCTCCTGTCTTTTATAGTCCGCTGTTTTTCCCCACAGTACAGGGTACAGACCCACGAGGATCAGGATTGCGCCCACAATACTGCACAATTCAAACATTCAAATGCAAAATAACATAAACTATTATACAGCAGTCAACATTAAAATGGGCTAATTGCACATCAAACATTAAAATCGAAAATGACAGAAACTATGGTGTAGCAAACATTAAAATAAGTGAAGCAAATGTTGTTCTATGCTAGCCATCCGGTATGAAGAGCTTCCCGAAGAACGAAAAATTGCAAGATTGCAACTATAACAATACACAATGGATCGAAAACCGCTACAAATACAGGCCCTTTTATTCTTATACACCAGGCTTGCGCAAAGATCGCAAAGGCTGAACACATCACTCCCTGAAACAACCATATGTAATCCATTCATCATTTTTCTAGACTCAAATTGTTGGATCACCCATAACAGCACTGGATTTGTTAAGATTAAAGAGGGATTAAATTATGAATTGGGATGAGTTTATGTGTTTTGAAATCGGAGTCATCTAATTAAGTTTTTATATCTACAGAGCTTTAAAAATAAATGAATTTAGCTGAAATTTCCAAAAGATACAAAGTTTTATCTCCACTATTTTTATCTTCAAGTTCAATGAATCTAGGGAAGTTAAAGTTAACGATACCGAATACACATAGCTGAGAAGCTCGATATTCCAACCAACCACCCAGACGCTTGATGTTTTATGCTCACAAATCAAAGCAATTACACCAGATTGCACTGCTCCGAGCATACAAATCATTGCAGTCAATGATAATTGAGCTGGATACTTTTTCACAACTGGAGCCTGCAGTGAAAAAAGGAATTATTCATTTTGAAGTTTCAACATGGTCAAGAATCAGATAAAATTGACATTGACATTTGAGATCACTACCTGAAATACAAACCAGGCTGCCCAAGTGATAACGGACCCAAAAAGCAGTATGGAGCCCCATACGCTGTTGTTTTCTTTGAAATTATATGCTTTTAGATTGCCATTAAGCACTTTGATTTCAGGCCCCTTGTATAACGCCATTACCATTGCCCCACCCAGAGAAATAATGATGCCCAGGACTTTTGTTGGGAATTAATTTCATTGCCCCGAGGAAAAGCAATGACGCAGAGTCAGACTGGCAAGTTAATTCCGCAGGGGTCAAGCAAGGCAGGCGGCTGGAGTAGTGAACCCCACCGGAGCCGCTAACGTCATCTGCAGCGGGGTCCACATTTGACGATTAACAAAGGTTGTGGGGTTTAATAATATTTTCCCATCGCATATGTTATAAACTTTGTTTTATTTTTAATATATGTGTCACACATATATATTAAAAAGCCTGAAAGTTATTAAAAAAATTAAAATACACAGTGAATGTTTTTTATATGTATGCACAGCAGTGCGGGAAGAAAAAAAAGAGTATATACAGTAGTATGATCAACCCAAAGTATAAAGTGAAGTTAGGTTAGAAGTGCCACCTTACAGATTTGACATTAACATACTAGATGTGCGGTGCGTGAAGTATGATACCTGGAATGAATTTTCAAGTGGTGAATTTACGGTTGTGTAATTAATGACATTCAATTGAATAGAGCTGAATATTTTGTTAATATACTGAAACGAGTAATGTTTTTACAGTGAGTATTGTTGTTGAAAAAATATAGAGAGTGTGAATTTGGAAATACACAGCAGCGTATTTTCCAGAGAGAGACAGAGTGTTTTGTATTTTTGCACAATAGTGTGAAATACTTGTATACACAGCAGTGTTTATTTTATAAATACAGAGTGATAGTTCTGCACTGTGTTTGCAGCAGTCAAACTATTTTGTAAGCCCTCTCTTGAGGAAGAACTTGTAACAAGTTTTTTTTATGGAATAGAAATTTTTTTTATGTGGAAACTCTGTCACTGTGAATGAAATTTTAAATATTTTCTCTGTGTTAAAGAGGGGAGTTTTATTCTCCACTGTTTGTTCTGGAATTTGCAATATTCCAACATGGTATCAAAGCTAGTCCAGGCTCTTTGAAGATCAAAGAAGCTGAAGGAAAGGAGTTCTTTGTTGCAGAAGCTTCTCCAGCAGTGTGAAGACTCAGCCAAGAAGAATCCAAAGGTATTTCTCTATACAGTTTTTTTTGTGCTACTATTGCAAAACAATCAGTTAATTTTAAACACACGGTCAAGTGTTTTTGAATCATAGTTAAGAGTGCAGAATGGCTGGAGCCAACACTGGTATGGGTATGGGAAATATCCATCTCCCAATGTTTAATGGGAAAAATTATGACTACTGGTCAATAACTATGAGAGCATTATTTGTCTCCCAAGACTTATGGGAATTTGTTGAGGATGGCTTTGAAGAGCTAGCAGATGAACATGAGTTTAATATGCTAACTCGGGCAGAAAGAGAGATGTTGAAGAGCAATAAGAAGAAAGACTCCAAAGCTCTTTTCTTCTAGTATCAAGCAGTGCATGAGAGTGTGTTTCCAAGGATAGCAGCAACTAAGAGATCCAAAGAAGCATGGGAAACTCTCAAGACAGCCTATCAAGGTATGGAAAAAGTGAAGACATCAAAACTTTAGTTGCTAAGGAGAGACTTTGAGACTCTCTGTATGAAAGAGTCAGATACTATTGACTCATTCTTCACTCATGTGATTGGAATGGTCACACAAATAAGATCTCATGGAGAGACTCTTGAAGACAAGAGGATTGTGGAAAAACTCTTGAGAAGTTTACCCTCAAGATTCGATGTGATTGTCACCACCATAGAAGAGACTAAGGATCTCACAAAGTTTTCAGTAGATGAACTACATGCATCACTGATGACTCATGAACAGAGATTGGGTAGGAGTGAAAACTCATCTCTTGAGCATGCCTTTAAGACCCAGATGTCTTTCGGAAGAGGAAGAGGGCAAGGCAGAGGAAGAGGAAGAGGCAGAAGCCAAAACAGAGGTGGAAGGAACAGCTTTTTACATTCACATGGAAGGTGCAACAGTGAAAGTCACAGCCACGGCCAAGACAACAACTAGCAGAATGCTCAAGGACAGAGGTATGATAAATCCAATGTCCAATGTTACAATTGTAAAAAATATGGTCATTATGCTAATGAATGTAGAACAAAGAAGCAAGATATGGGAAGTAGAACTAGTGCAAATTTCACTAGAGAAAATAGCAGCCAAAACAATTTTTTTTAGCTTGTAATATGGCTGAAGAAAAGAATGAGGATTTATGGTTTCTAGACTCCGGTTGTAGTAACCATATGACAGGAAATATAGCAATGTTTTCTATGTTAGATGAGAGTGTGCAGTCACAAGTCACACTAGGAACTGATAGCAAAGTTTCTGTTATGGGAAAAGGAGATGTAAATGTTCTAACAAGATTAGGTGCAAAGAAATCCATAGCAGATGTTTATTATGTTCCAGGAATGAAGTGTAACCTCTTAAGCATTGGACAACTTGTCCATAAGGGGTATAATGTTTTCTTTGAGGATGATGTTTGTACCATCATGGATAAACCACCCAGCAAACTATGTATTGCTGAAGTGAAGATGACAAGGAACAGGATTTTCCCTCTCAGAATGAGAGCAGATTTGAAGAAATGTTTAAGAAAGCAACGGTTACCACCATCCCTTTCCAGCGAACCAAAAGATGAAAATTAGTTATACTAAAATTCAAATATAACATAATACAAGTATTTTATTACCATTTATAATAAGTATATATCTCTTACAAATATACCAAGGGATTATTAATATTATAATCCAAAATAAATAATAAGCCCAAAGGTCTAATATTATAAACCCAAGGAATTGGTGAACCGAAGGGAAAAATATCAAAAAGCTAAGAGATCAAGAAGCCCAAGTGTTCCTTATTAAAAATATAAGAGATTAATAAAGCCTAGGAATTAATATTTTAAATACAAATGAATGATAAACTCACATGATTATTAATATTATAAACTGAAGAGAACAATCAACTTTATGGATTGTTAATATTATAAACCCAGTGAATTAAAAAACTAAAGGATTAATAAACCCAAGGAAATAATAAACCCAAGGGATCAATAATGCCAAGGGATTAATATTAAAAAGACAGGAAATTAATAACCCTAGGAATTAATATTTGAAACTCAAAAACCTAGGATATTAATAAACCATAATAATCAATATTTTAAACTCAAAAGATTAATAAACCTAAGGGATTATTAATATTATAAACCAAAAGAACCAATAAACGCAAGGGTTTAATATTATAAACCAAAGGAATCGATGAACCCAAGGGATAAATATTAAAAACATACAGGATCAATAAGGACAAGGGATCAATATTAAAAACACAAAAGATTAATAAACCCTAAGAATAAAGTTTTTAAACTCAAAAACCTAAGAAAATGATAAACCCTAATATTAATAGTTTAAATTAAATAGATTAATAAACCTAATACATTATTAATATCATAAACCAAAATAAGTAATAAACCCAAGGATTTAATATTATAAACCAAAAGAAGTAATAAACCCAAGGGTTTAATATTATAAACCAAAGTAATTGGTGAACCCAAGGGATAAATATTAATATTTTAAACTCAAGATATTAATAAACCCAAGAGATTATTAATAATACAAACCAAAAGAACTCATAAACTGAAGGTTTAAATATTATAAACCAAAGGAATTGGTGAACCCAAGGAATAAATATTATAAATATAAGGGATCAATATCTTAAACAAAAAGGTTTGATAAACTCACATGACTATTAATATTATAAACTCAAGGGAATAATATTAAACCTAAGAGATTAATATTATAAACCTCAAGTATATAAATTTTTTTAGATAAATACTATAAACCTAAAACAAACATGGTTGAGCATGCTTGACTTAAACATTGAGACAATTTTTGTCATAATGTGACATTGGATGAAGAATGACCATGGTTTTCCATGGTTGATTTTCATATTGAAACACAATGTCACATTCAACCATGGAAGACCTTGATTGACTATGGCTAACTACGATTAACAATGGTAGCCCATGGTTGATTTTCATCTTGAGACAATATTTTTCATAATGTGACATTGGGCCATGCATTAATATTAAAGTGTATGACTAATATTTAACACCTATTATTACCAACCCAAAGAATTAGAAAACTCAAGGGATTAACAAACCCTAGTAATTAATATCTTAAACAAAAAACCTAAGAAATGAATAATCCCTAACAATTAATAATTTAAACTCAAGAGATTAATAAACTGAAGGGATTATAAATATTATAAACCAAAAGAACTAATAAACCCAAGGGTTTAATATTATAAACTAGAGGAATTGGAACCTAAGGGATAAATATTAATATTATAAACCAAGAAATTAATAAACCATAAGAATTAATATTTTAAACTTAAGAGATTAACAAACCCTAAGACTTGAATTTTTAAACTCAAGAGATTAATAAACCCAAGGGGTTATTAATATTACAAACCAAAATAACTAATAAACCCAAGGGTTTAATATTACAAACCAAAGGAATTGGTAAACCAATGGGATAAATATTAAATTAAGGGATCAATAAGGCCAAGGGATCAATATTAAAAACACAAGAGATCAAAAACCCTAAGAATCAATATTATGAACTAAAATATTATAATCTCCAACATTATAAACTCTAAATATTAAACACAATGTTATAAACCCTAATACTAAACCCAAATATTATAAACCCAATATTAATCCCTAATGATAAACCCTATATATTAGAATCTATTTTATAACCCAACATATTATGCCATAATGTAAATTACAATATTAAAACTCAAAAAATTAATAAACCCCAAGGGATTATTCATACTATAAACCAGAAGAACTAATAAATGCGAGGTTTAAATATTATAAACCAAAGGAATCGGTGAACTGAGGGGATAAATATTAAAAACCTACACGATCGATAAGGCCAAGGGATAAATATTAAAAAAACAAAAGAGTAATAAACCCTAAGAATAAATTTTTTAAACTCAAAAACGTAAGAAATTAATAAACCCTAATAATTAATATTTTTAATTACATAGATTAACAAACCCAAGACATTATTAATATTATAAACCAAAATAAGTAATAAACCCAAGGGTTTAATATTATAAACCAAATTAATTGGTGATCCCAAGGGATAAATATTAACATCAAAAACCAAGAAATTAATAAACCCTAATAATAAAATATTTTAAACTCAAGAGATTAACAAACCCTAAGAATTAATATTTTAAACTTAAGAGGTTAATAAACCCAATGGGTTATTAATTTTATAAACATAAAGAACTAATAACACCAAGGGTTTGATATTACAAACCAAAGGAATTGGTGAACCGAAGGGATAAATATTAAAAACCTAAGGGATTAATAAGGCCAAGGGATAAATATTAAAAACACAAGAGATTAATAAAGCCTATGAATTAATATTTTTATCTCAAAAACCTAAGAAATTAATAAACCCTAAGAGTCAGTATTTTTAACTCAAGAGATTCTAAGACCAAAGGATGGTTTAATATTATAAATGAAAAGAACTAATAAACCTAAGGGTTTTATATTAGAAACCCAAGGAATTGGTGAACCCAAGGGATAAATATGAAAAACCTAATGGATCAATAAGGAAAAGGGATCAATATGAAAAACATAAGAGATTAATAAAGCCTAAAAATTAATATAGTTAACAAAAAGCTTTGATAAAATCACATGATTATCAATATTATAAACTCAAGGGAATAATATTAAACCTAAGATATTAATATTATAAACCTCAAGTATATAAAAACTTTTACATAAATATTATAAACATCAATTATATAAAAATCTTTAGAGAAATACTATAAATTGTAAAATAAACATGGTTGAGAATGCTTGATTTAAACATTGAGATAGTTATTGTCACAATGTGACGTTGGACGAAGAATGAACATGGTTTTCCATGGTTGATTTTCATATTAAGACAATATTTGTCACAATGTGACATTCGACCATGGAAGACCTTGATTGACTAAGACTAACTATGATTAACAACGTTAGCCCATGGCTGATTTTCATATTCACACAATGTTTTTCATAACGTGAAATTGGACCATGCATTAATATTAAAGTGTACGACTAATATTCAATGCCTAATATTACCAACCCAAAGAATTAGAAAACTCAAGGGATTATTAAACCCTAAGAATTAATATCTTAAAATCAAAACCTAAGAAATTAATAAACCCTACGAATTAATAATTTAAACTAAAGAGATTATTAATATTATAAACCAAAAGAACTACAAAACCCAAGGGTTGAATATTATAAACCAAAGGAATTGGTAAACCCAAGGGATAAATATTAATATTATAAACCAAGAAATTAATAAAGCATAAGAATTAATATTTTAAACTCAAAGATTAATAAACCATAAGAATTAATATTTTGAACTCAATATATTAATAAACCCAAGGGGTTATTAATATTATAAACCAAAATAACTAATAAACCCAATGATTTAATATTACAAACGAAAGGAACTCGTCAACCCAACCGATAAATATTAAATACCTAAGGGATAAATAAGGCCAGGGGATCATTGCGCGTTGCCTGCAACCCTAAGTGATCACACACACCTGATATAGGGCTTCCTCCATAGGCATGGAGGTTTTGAGCTCGCCCCAAGATCCTCCTCCTCCTGCTCCTCCATTCGATGCAGATGCGTTCAACATGCTGTTGGCCACAATGTCAAAGAAGAAAAAATACGAAGTAGAAAATATTGTGAAAAAACTGAATAATATTCCAGAAATATCTCTCCCTCATGAGGGTCTAATCCAGGTAGCTTTGTCTCTGGCAAATTGTGCCCTCGTGGGAAAATTCGCAGGTCTCTGGTCCTCCCCAAAAACCATGGAGAATTGGGTCATCAAGAACTGGACGCCGTTGATTAAGAAAATGTAACCTCGTACTTCTTGAGGAGAGGTTATTTTATGTTCGAATTCACCTCCAAAGAAGATAAAGATCTGATCTTTCGAAATGGACCCTACTTCATGGGTCCTTAGGGCATGTATCATAATAAGTGGATGCCAGACCTTGACCCAGCAGTTGACGTTCCAACAACAGTTCTGGTGTGGGTTAGACTGTCGAATCTCCCAGTGCACTGCTTGAACTGGGATTATTTGAAGCATATAGGCAATGCCATGGGAAAATTTATCACCCAGGAAAACAACAAGGACCAATATGAATGTGCCAGAATATGTGTTGAGGTAGATCTAGAGGTGGGCCTTCCAGAGGCAATAAAAATCAAAGTCGGTAGTTGGACCCATGTGCAAATGCTAGATTATGAGAAGCTTCCCTTCAAATGCCGGAAATGCCATGTCTATGGCCACTTTGCAAGAGGTTTTCCGAGTAATGTTGAAGCGGAGAAAGGGAAGGAGGAGGGCTAGAACCGGGTCAAGCGGACCAAGACCACCCACAAACCCCTCAAATCTGGTGCCCAAAATGGTAAAGGCCCCCAGCCGACTTCTATTCTTCAAAGCCCTCCCTTGAATGGTCACGAAAAAAAATTTGGGCCTCTAGGCTCAGCAATAGAGGACACCTAAGAGGTCAAGATGCACAAGGAAGGATCCCCACTCAAAGATACCCCCTTAGGTTTCAAGCAAGGAGAAAGTGCCACAGATAAATCTAAAGAAAAAAACCTAGAAGCTGAGGAGGAAGAATAAGCATCAGAGGATCTAGAGGAGGAAGGAGAAATAGGGGATTCAAAAAATTCAGCTAGAAGATCCACAAGAGGCCATAAGTCTCCCGGTGAAAAGAGAGAACAAGAAACCTACAAATACAAGCTCCAAGGTAGTCAACCAACCTTTGATAAACTCTTGGAAAAAATGCCTAAGTTGACAAGAAATCTGACTCAGGGCTCCAAGGGAGCTCATCACACCCAAAAAAGTAAGTGATGAAGGTTGTCTCCTGGAATTTCAAGGGTATGGGGAGCAGAGTTAAAGAAGAAGCCATAAGAATTCTTCTAAGGATAGAAAACCTAGACATACTTCTCATTGAGGAGACTAAAATGGAGGACAAAGACTTCCTCCAAATAAGTAAGAAATTTTGGAATAAAGGTGGTGGATAGGCAGTCTCTACTCGAGGAGCCTCAGGCGGGCTGGGCACTCTCTGGAATATTAAAAAATTCTCAATGGTCAATGATGTACTAAACACTCATTGTTTTTTCTTGAAACTTTAGCATCTAGATACACAAGAGATCATTTTTCTCATCAATGTGTACGACCCAGTAAAAGCAAGGGAGAAAAAGGTCTACTGGGACTCCATCAGAAATCTGGCAGTAATGGAGAATCTGGAAAATACAATATTTGTTGGTGACCTTAACCTCACGTTGCTTTTGTCAGAGAAGCGAGGAGACAACATCATAAGGGACCTGGTGAGGGAATGGGTGGAGGACCTCATGCAGGACTGGGACTTGCTCGACATCAAGCCCTCTATTGGTAAGTACACCTGGTCAAACAAAACAGTTGGTCTGGGGCATATTGCTGTAAGGTTAGATAGATTTCTCATTCAAAGTTCTTTTCTCCTATTAGGATTAGAGGCTAGAATGCACATTCTCCCTTGCAACGTTTTTTATCATAAACCTATCAAACTTGAGCTTTTGGCCCATCTTGATCACGGTCCTATCCCATTCAGATTTAGTCCTTTATGGGTCAAGGAACCAGACTTCATGCATATGGTCAAGGAAATTTGGACGTAGCCAATCAAGGGCTCCTCCTTCTATGTTTGTGAGGAAAACCTCAGAAGAGTGAAAGTTGTTCTAAAAATTTGGGCCAAATCCCTTCCCAACCCTGCAAATGAAAGAAAAAAAATCCAAGGCAACCTTGAGCTGCATCACCTATAGTTGGAAAATGTAGTAATTAAAAAAGAAGTTTTAGACAGGGATGCAGAATTACAACAACAATTTCATAAGGCATGTCTGGTAGAGGAAGAATATTGGAGACAAAAATATCGAAGTCTTTGGCTAAAAGAGAGAGATAGCAACTCCGCTTTCTGCCCCAAGCAAGCCCAATCATGGAAAGGCTTCAACTCCATCTCTGAAATCAAGGAAGAGAACACCATCCATGATGATATAAACAACATTAAAAAAGCAACCTTCTCACATTTTAAATCTCTGTATAGTGAAGAAGAGGTGTTGGGCCATAATTCTAAGTTACTAAATGAGGTTCCTTCTTTGATCTCACCCAAGATGAATGAGCTATTGGAAGCAAAGGTATCAATAAAATAAATAAAGGCTTCTCTATTCGTTATGGACCCCAACAAATCCCCTGGCCTGGACAGATTCATAGCCATATTTCTTCAATCTTGTTGGCAGATTATGGAAAAATATTTTTGCAAATGGTTCTGAAATCCCAAGCATGCCAAAAAATTGGGGGTAGAACTAACTTAGCCTTCCTTGCCCTCATTCCGAAGGAGAAAGGTGCCAATTCCTTCAATAGATTTCACCTTATCTCTCTATGCAACATAGGCTACAAACTGATAACCAAAGTGATATCCAACAGATTGAAAAACATCCTTCCAAGCATCATCTCGAAGAATCAAGGTGGTTTCATCCAAGGAAGGCAGATTGTGGACAATTTCATCTTATTTCAAGAGGCGATTCACTCTGGCCTACATCGAAAAGAGAAAGGTATGGTTGTCAAGCTTGATCTAGCAAACGCCTTTGACCGTGTTAGACAAAGATTTATTTTGGATGCTATGCATAAGTTTGGGTTTGGGATCAACTTCATTAATTGAATCCAGGCTTGTATTTCTAAACCCTAGATCGCCCCCCTAGTGAATGGGAGGGCTGCTGATTTTTTCAAAGCCACGAGAGGACTTAGGCAAGGGTGTCCTCTTTCACCCCTACTATTTTTCCTCCAAGCTTCTGTTCTCATATTCTACTTGAACAAGAAGCAGCAAGACCAAGAGATAATGGGGCTCAATATAGCAAGAGGAGTAAAAAATATAAACCATGCACTATTTGCTAATGATTCCTTGTTGTTGGGAGTAGCCACAGTGCTTTCGGCATCAAGATTTGAAGGTGTGTTGGATGACTTCTGTGACGAAACGGGAAGTAAGCTTAACAATGGGAAATTTCATATTTTATGTTGGAACACTCCTGCCACCACTCTCAATGCCATATCCAGATTATTTGGCTTTGCTGCCTCCTCATCCTGGTCTTCGTTCAAGTACCTCGGCCTTCTTATCTTCCACAAGAGTTCCTTCAGCAAAGATTGGCTCCCCTAGCTACAGAAATTCAAGACTAAGATTCAGGCTTGGGGTTTCTCCCGGCTCAACCTTACAGGTTAGTTGATGCTCATCAAGGTTGTACTAAACAGTCTCCCAATTTACCAATTTTCTGTTCTGTTGGCTCCTAATTCTCAGGAAAATGGAGGACTACACCCGGAAATTTTTTGGAAAGGAGGCAAACTAAATGAGACAAAAATCCCTTTAATCAGCTGGGACAAAGTCTCCAAGCCACCGATGGAAGGTGGTTTGAATTTCAAGGACCTCTATACACAAATGTGGAAATGAGAGCAAAATTGCTTTGGAGGATCATCGCTCCCAACCCAGGCTGGGTGCAAGCTACGTTATGGAAAAATACTTCAGAGGTCAAAGGTCACGTTGTATTGACAAACCTCTCCCCAAAAAAGGCTCGCTCTTCCTCAAGCTTTGTGCTAAAACCATCTCTCTATAAACTTGCATGCATTTTGGATTCGTGGGAATGGAAAACGCAATAAAATCTGGGAAGGCCGAATTATGAATAACGCTCCTCTCGCTGAAGACTACTCGTTGCACTCGTGGATTTCCAGCGTTGGCTTCTCAACACTGTGGGACATCTCAAGCTAGGATGGCAATGTTTGGCTGGGCTAGAAGCACCTTCAGGTGCCATCGGAATTGCAGAAAGACTGTGCAGCCCTCTTCGCTCTTTTGAAGGGCATGGCCCCCATTCACAAGAGGAAATCTGATATCCGTGGCTGGGGTTCGGCTTCTAGCTATTACTTTGTGGTGCAGGGCTACAAAAAATTGTTGGAGCAGCCCCACATCCCTATAAACCCAGTGCCCTGGAAGGGGATATGGAACCATGGATCCATTCCCAAAATTGATTTTTTTTGCTGGCTTCTGTGTCACAATAGAATTCTGATAGAAGACAGATTATAGAAAAGGGGTTATTATGGGCCTTCCACATGTATTTTGTGCGAGGAAAAGGAAGAGAGTGCCACCCACATTGTGCTGGAATGTAAATTCACAGTAGAGATTTGGCATGAGCTCATTGGACCATGGAGAACCAACTTTACACTTCCTAGATCCATCACTAAGTTGTTCGCAAACTGGCTGCTCGGGTATCCAGGAGTCATTCCTAAAAAAAAATACATTAGGGCTGCCTGGCTCTCTCTCCCTAAAATAATCTGTTGGCAAATTTGGCTTGAGAGGAATAAGAGGATTTTCAGATATAAAGCGCAGGATGTTAAGTTCGTTATGATCAAGATAAAATTCCAGTTGAAAGAAAGCTTGGGATATATCAGTTGGACGATACAAATTTAACTCAGTAGGATATTGAATGGGGCGCCATATTTGATCTTCAGTTTTAGGAAATAGTAAGGCCAACCATCCCTTCCAAAGAATGGAAAATTAGAGTCAATGAGAAATACTTCTCAGATTTGATTATCAAGCAGGCTAGATACTCTCTCTTTTTTGATGGGGCTGCGAAACGAAATCTTGGTAAATCTGGAGCAAGAGGAGTCATAAAAAATTCCGAAGGTAGAATTGAGCACAATTTTTCCTAGGGCTTAGGCCATAATACGAGCATTCAAGCTGAAGCGATGGCTCTCTTCCAAGGCCTCAAGGAACTCAAAGGCTTTGGCATCAAAGAGGTAAATTTTTTTGGTGACTCTTAGTCCATAATTAAAACTATTGTGGATAATTCTACCCCTACTGATTTTAGGTTCGCAAGGCTGATGTCTAGAATCAAAACTCTGGCAAAAACGTTTCTGAGCTTGAATTTCTTCCATGTGCTGAGAGAGAACAACAAGGATGCAAACTCTGAAGCCAACAAAGAAGCTCTCCTCATTGTTGGGACTCTTCTAAGAGATAGGGACGAAGAATGGGACCCTATACCTTAATACATCAACTAATATGTTTTATTGCATTTTACTGAAGAAGTTTGTTTGTATCCATAAGTTTGGGAAAATCACGGATATGGATTCTATAGTTGCATGTAAGATTCACTGGTTTATAAGTGTTCGTGCCATGTTGATCCTCGCAGGAGAGGAATCCTGGGCATTGCCCTCACATCATGTAACCAGATTAGAGGCATTCGTGCTAGAATTTTAATATATTCCAATATACGTTCCTATAAAAAAAAAAAAAAGGCCAAGGGATCAATATTAAAAAAACAAGAGATCAATAAACCCTAAGAATCAATATTATGAACTGAAATATTATAACCCCTAATGTTATAAACTCAAAATATTAAACACAATATTATAAACCCTGATATTAAACCCAAATATTATAAACCAATATTAAACCCTATTTATAAACCCTATATATTACAATCTATATTATAACCCAACATATTACTCCATAATGTAAATCATAATATTAAAACTAAATATTATAAGCCCTATATATATATTAAACACTCAATATTATAAACTCTAATATTAAAATAAATATTATAAACCTTATTATTAAACCCGATAATATAAATTTAAATAATATAAACCTTAATATTATACCCAAATATTAGAAAACCTCGTCTTATAAACCACAAATATTATAGACCCACATTAGTAAATGTGTTTCATACATGTTGATTAGTGTATATTAAGCACACTCATAACCACAATAGTCAATGTTCTTGCATAATTTATTCTAAATATTATATTATATACTATACTATATTATAAATCTAATAACCCAAAGGATTGGTAAACCTAAGGGATTATATATTAGGATTATATATTAATAATATTGACATACTAATATTATAAAACCAAGACATTAATAAACCAAAAGCATTAAAATTATAAACTCAAGGTATTATTTTTATAAAATGAAGGGATTAACAAACCCAAGGGATTATATATACTATAAACCCAAGTGATTAATGAATCCAATGAAATAATATTATAAACAATTGAGATAGAAAAACCCAACCAACGAGATGTTATAAACAAAAGAGAGATTAATAAACTCAAGAAATGTTATAATATTATGTTATAAACAAAAGGGAGATTAATAAACTCAAGAGATATTATAATATTAGAAAAGCATTACAACATTAAAAAAAAATTCATGTTGATTATGGTTGATCATGGTTGACCATTTAGTTAAAAATAATTAATATTAATATTTTACTTAATTAATATTAATGTTAATTATTTTTTTAATTATTTAATTAATTAATGTTATTAAACATTTTAAATAAATGTTTTAATTAATATATTGTCAAAAGTTGTAATTAATGTTTTAAAGTAAAAAAAATTTAAATACAATTCCAACATATTATTATTATTATTAACCAAATCTAAATATATTCATGTTTAGATATATTTGAATAATGTAGTTAAGTATAATAATTATGTATTAATGATTTCATTAATATATCAATGTAATAATGACAATATAATAATTATTTAACTTTATTATTAATTAATTTTAATATATTATTTTACATATTTTTGAATTAATGTTTAATGTTATTAAACATTTTTTATATAAAGTTTTAGTTACATATTGTAAAATGTTTTAATCACTACTATTAATTGATGTTTTAATTAATAATGTTTAATGCTCTAATTTATTAATATTTTAATGTTTTAATTAATGTATATTAATTAGAGATAACATTAAAATACAATTTACTCATCTTGAGTGATCTAAGTAGATTTTTTTAATGCTTACAAAGTTAAAATATTATTAAAATGAATTCTAAATTTATAGTTTATTATTATTTTATATTAAATTAATATTATTATATAATTGTATTAAAATAATTATTATAATTTAATCTTACAATTTATTATTGTATTAAAATAATTTTATTATAATTTAACTTTGGGATTTATTCTTTATTGTAGTGTCCTATTT